>CM042408.1:11699302-11934302 GCA_023634145.1 Thymallus thymallus
CAGATGTGTGTGTTGTAACACCCCCCCCCCTCCCCTCAGTGTGGATGAGAACATCTGTAAGGAGAGACCCCCAAGAGGACAGCAGATTGAGGAACAGCTGTCCCTCAGATGCTACACACACAGAAACCCTACGGCATCTATACACTACGTCTGTTCTCTAAGCCTTGTGACCTTCCTGCTCTGTATCCCCCAGACAGAAACCCTACCTCATCTCTACACTACGTATGTTCTCTAAGCCCTGTGCTTTGCTCTGGTTAAAATCTGTGCGTGTGTGTTTTCTCTACCATGTACACTCCAACAACGAATTGCCAACAGCTCTCCTGAGTACTTGAGCTAATTTATTGTCGAGGCCCAGCGTCCAATATCTTTTAATTTATTATAAATTTGTCTGCACCTGTCTAGACCCAAGTAGTGCACTTGACTTTTCTGAGGGGCACAAAAGGTTTTGTAGTTTATGATGACAATCCGAGGGAAAAGCAAATAAATTGTGACTTAACAAGACCCCTTGGCAAGACACAGGGAGGGAGAACTTTATATACATCTCATTGGCTTATGTAACTTCTGAACTTTGACCGGTGTGTCAAACAGTGTGTTTGGATCTAGCGGTGTGTGTGTGTGTTTTGCGTATGTGCTTGTTTATCGTGTGTGTGTCTGGGCAACAAGGGTCAGCAGAAGCCTGACTCTCCTCCACACAAACACTGTCCAGACCAACACCACTGACAAACTGTGAAGTGCTGTGATTAACGGTGCAGTGTGTGTGTCAACCATGATGAGAGACCTAAGCCAAAGTGCACACTGCACCAATACACTGCTGCCAACACACCATGGTTACATCTTGAATGAAGACATCACTACTGACAACTGGATTTATAATACAAACTTTAGCTGAACAAGGGGACTACACTCGCTTCCTCTCTCTTCCCATCCACCCAATCTTTCTCAAACACACACACACACACACACCTCTTCTGTTCACAATCTGTTTCCTTATCTATTATGAGTCATCTAGTGTGTCCAGTGACCCCTGGAGTGGACCTTGGTAGCAGGGGAGATCGAGTGGACCCTTGTAGCAGGGAAGATGGAGTGGACCAATGTAGCAGGGGAGATGGAGTGGACCAATTTAGCACGAGAGATGGATGGACGCCTGTAGCAGGGGAGATGGAGTGGACCCCTGTAGCAGGGGAGAAGGGGGTTTTATAACAATACCACCAGTGTGTTCTTTCCAAAACTCACTTCATGGTTCTTGGAAAGCAATGGCAACGCACTTTCATACAGTACATAGGGTAGAAGGAGTGCTGTAGTGGATGCCATGGATGTTGTGAATGATGAGGTAGCATGGGGAAGGACAAAAAGCCATGTCCTGTACCTACATATGTTCTAGTATGGACAATGACCATAATCAATGTACCGTGTATAGCTGTCATATAATGCCAGCGGTAGAAGGTAGTAGAGAGGACGCCAGGCTATTAGAAATAATAAGAGAAGTGAAGCCCTGTGTTATAAAAACATAACAGGAAATCTCCTGCATGACACATGGTGGCTGGTGGCCATGGAAAACGAGGTCATGATTATTGCTAAAACTACGTTTAGTTTCTAATACCCCCCTCCTCCCATATCCATTTCCCTGCTGCAGGCCGGGGTGCTCTGTGGAAGTGTGTCCCGTATTATACTGTTCCTCAGTGGGGACTGACTTTAGCCCTGGAGTCGTAAAGCTGGAGCAGGATGAGGCAACTTCTAGATGAGGTGACGGGGGGAGGGGGTGACGTAAGTGCCTGGGCGAAAGGACAGAATCGCCAAACAGCAACTCTAGGCACACACACACGAACATGCTAACACACACACATTCACACACACATACACACAGAATACCTTCAGCCACAAGGGCAATGACCTATTAAAGTGTCAACAGTGTTCAGCTCAACACTCCTAAGTGGTCCAGTTTCACACTTAACATGCTCCTAAAATTACTGGGTCAGCGCTAGAACACATACGGACATGTCAAACAACGCCAGGACAGGACAAGGTTTCTCTAGCTTCTCTAACACTGGACAAATGTGTTTGTTTGACGTGTAAACATTTTCCTAGCAGTGCTGTAATTATAATTCAAGTCTCCTGGGGAACAAAATGATTTGTTCAATAGGTTCATGTGAGGGGGGGGGGGGGGTGTTTAGCATGCTGTTCTCTATTGATAAATCTAATTTATGAACACAGAGACGCACACATGAGCACACACACCTCAATCTAAAGACATTAAAAACCTTTTTATGGCTGCACTTTAGAATCCCCTTGTCAGAACTAACAATGATGGAATGTGCTTTCTCATTAGTCAGACCAGTGCTGAAAGATGGGAATGATATCACTGTGCCCTAAAGAGAATAAATCACCTAGAGTGGATCCCAGACCTACTTTCCCTTTCAAAGTCAAGAGTTGAGAGCATAACAATGGAGCTGAATCTGGAACAGTGCTTTTTGTTCTTGACCATTTGATCTCACTCCTGATCTGGGAAAAACTCCTGACTCTATTTATGGGCACTGTCTATAGAGACTACACGTAGTGATAGGTAGCAGTTAGTTGAATAGAGGTATCTGATAGACTGTTACTGTACCTGGACATGCTTCGTGATTTGGTAAGTGCTTTGCTGATGACCAGGGAGGGGGCGGACTGTCGTCGATGGGCCAGGGTCTTCATCTGCTACGGAGAGAAAAGGGGGAGGGACAGAATACTGTGTTCACTCCAGTTATAGGCTATAATTCACATAGTTAGTGAGTAATTATTCATATAGTGCACTGTTATTTACTGTAGTCATATTTACAGAGGTCATACCGGAACACACCATGCAAGTCATAAACCACATCTCTGTCTAACGGGGGTTAAGGAGGGGCTGGGAGAGAAAGAAAGAAAGAAAGAAAGAAAGAAAGAAAGAAAGAAAGAAAGAAAGAAAGAAAGAAAGAAAGAAAGAAAGAAAGAAAGAAAGAAAGAAAGAAAGAAAGAAAGAAAGAAAGAAAGAAAGAAGGAAAGAAGGAAAGAAGGAAAGAAGGAAAGAAGGAAAGAAGGAAAGAAAGAAAGAAAGAAAGAAAGAAAGAAAGAAAGAAAGAAAGAACGAAAGAACGAAAGAAAGAAGTATGAAGTGGTTCGTTGCACGTTTGTTTCTAGATAAATCATAATCTCTCTCACAATGTCAGGAATTGAGTTTAAACATAATCTATTTACGCTTCCCCAAAAAATATGTGAATCGTGAAACAGTCTCTGCGAGTGTCTTGGGTAACATACACAACAAAAGTATGTGGACACATGCTCATCGAACATTTCATTCCAAAATCATGGGCATTAATATGGAGTTGGTCACTCTTCTGGGAAGGCTTTCCACTAGATGTTGGAACATTGCTGTGGGGACTTGCTTCCACAAGAGCATTAGTGAGGTCGGGCACTGACGTTGGGCGATTAGGCCTGGCTCGCAGTCGGTGTTCCAATTCATTCCAAAGGTGTTCGAAGGGGTTGAGGTCAGGGCTCTGTGCAGGCCAGTCAAGTTCTTCTACACCAGTCTCGACAAACCATTTCTGTATGTCCCTCGCTTTTTGCACGGGGGCATTGTCATGCTGAAACTTTGCCACAAAGTTGGAAGCACAGTATCGTCTAAAATGTAATTGTATGGTGTAGCATTAAGATTTCCCTTCACTGGAACTAAGGAGCCTAGCCCGAACCATGAAAAACAGCCACAGACCATTATTCCTCCTCCACAAAACTTTATAGTTTGCAATATACATTTGGGCAGGTAGCGTTCTCCTGGCATCCGTCAAAAAAAAGCGTGATTCATCACTCCTGAGAACGTTTCCACTGCTCCAGAGTCCAATGGCGGCGAGCTTTACACCACTCCAGCCGACGCTTGGCATTGTGCATGGTGATCTTAGACTTGTGTGTGGCTCCTCGACCATGGAAACCCATTTCATGAAGCTCCTGACGAACAGTTCTTGTGCTGATGTTGCTTCCAGAGGCAGTTTGGAACTCGGTAGTGAGTGTTGCAACCGAGGACAGACAATTTTTACACGCTACGCACTTCAGCACTTGGCGGTCCCGTTCTGTGAGCTTGTGTGGCCTGCCACTTCGCGGCTGAGCCGTTGCTGCTTCTACACGTTTCCACTTCACAACAACAGCACTTACAGTTGACCGGGACAGCTCTAGTAGGGCAGACATTTGACATTTGACAACTGTCTTGTTGGTATGGTGGCATCCTAAGACGGTGCCACGTTGAAAGTCACTGAGCTCTTCAGTAAGGCCATTCTACTGCCAATGTTTGTCTATGGTTGTGTGCTTGATTTTATACACCTGTCAGCAACAGGTGTGGCTGAAATAGCCCAATCCACTAATTTGAAGGGGTGTCCACATACTTTGTATATATAGTGTATATACACAGAGTATTCCCAACATTAGGAACACCTTCCTAATGTTAAGTTGCACCCCCATTTGCCCTCAGAACTGCCTCAATTCGTCGGAGCATGGACTCTACAAGGAATCGAAAGCGTTCCACAGGGATGCTGGCCCATGTTGACTCCCAAGGTTTCCCACAGTTGTTTCAAGTTGGTTGGATGTCCTTTGGGTGTTGGACCATTCCTGATACACACAGGAAACTGTTGAGTGTGAAAAACCCAGCAGCGTTGCAGTTCTTGAAACAAACCGGTGTGCCTGGCACCTAATACTACACCCCGTTCACATCTTTTGTCTTACCCATTCACTCTCTGAATGGCACACATAAATAATCCATGTCTCAATTGTCTCAAGGCTTAAAAATCTTTCTTTAACCTGTCTCCTCGTTTTCATTGAAGTGGATTTAACAAGTGATATCAATAAAGGATCATAGTTTTCACCTTGACTCACCTGGTCAGTCTATGTCATGGAAAGAGGAGGTGTTCTTAATGTTTTGTACACTCATGTCATGATATAAATTATACATTAATTCAACAGAAGGCCAAATGTCCATTTGATTTCTCACCACGTAAGGTTTCACTCTCAAAGTAGCTTGGTCAGGCTGGCGACCATATTTTAACATTGCACAACATGTTACATAATGCTACATGAAGAGCTGCAACTTAGCTGTTGGTTTTAGAATTCTTAGACAATGCCATTGCAATGCAGTGGCTAAACACAAGCAATCGATATTCAATAAAGCCATCAGCATTCGTGGATTATAATATTTGACTGATTCACCAAGTGAACTCAATCATGAGGCCAAGCTGTATGGACGCATTTAGAGGGAATTAGGGATAAACTGAGAACGTCCCTCATAAAAATATATGTTATCAGAGAACAGTTTGGCTTGATTGTTCCTACTACAGATGTCAGATCTTAATTTGAGTCAGTTTGCTACAGCAGTACAAAAAAAAAGAATCCTGCAGCAACAGAAAATGTGAATTATTATGTGGATTAGAATTAATGGACATTTTTTGGGGGGTTGATAAATTTTTTCGAAAATCAAGTCACATTTCAAAGTGGAAATTACAAATTTCAGAAGCCTTTTTAAACCTCAAATACACTACAAGTTTTCAGAGTTTTCATTGTTGGACATAAAAGACTGTAGAAACACCAGGAAATCAGCTCCAAGTGATTTTGATTTAAGAAATCTGTTTCAAAGTAATAGAGAGACACATGTGATCGTATACAAATGCATGTCATGTTATAAAGGATTGTTTTATTATGTTTAGATATTATATCTGTTAGGGCTTCTTGCGGTTAATTTGCAGTCTATAAATAATTTGTTATTATGTTCCGGCCCCCCCGAACTTCCGCTCAATAAAAAAATTGTCTGACGGCTGAATCTAGTGAGGATCCATGCACTAGAGATTGATATTTGTGTATGACAGATAATGCATATTGAGTGTGTCAACCATCCCACTGGGTACACACTGGTTGAATCAACATTGTTTCCAAGTCACTTCAATTAAGTTATATTGAACCAACCTCGAATAGACGTTGAAATGACTTCTGTGCCCAGTGGGATATGACTTTCAAAGACCACTTCCAATTAGCTCAACGACTTTCTTCTTTCCACTCCAGTAAAACTACTGTAAAGGCAAGTTTTCCACTGATCTCATACCTTCAGAGTGCAGTTACATATTCCAAACAGGTGTAGAATGGAGGCGCTGTTTACTAGACCTTCATTTAATTGATAAATTATTGTGTGCTCAGAATGTATTATCAGCAATAGTAAGGCAACACGTTTATTGAAATAGCATGCTATACTACAAATGGGTTAAGATTGTAGGGAAATAAGTGTACTTATAACGCCTCAGAGTAGCTGTGTTGAAGGCAACATCGTGATATTTGCACTGAAACTGAAGTTATATTGCAAGTCAAAAGCAATATTTATTCCATGAATCATGTAAATTATTTATGTGAATTAACATTAACGAAACTAAACGGGATTGTATGCTGAGTGGGGCGACGGATGGGCCAGACAGTAGTGCAATCCATTGGCTCTGCTCCCGGTGCGCACGTAGCCGCTCAAGCACAGCGTGACTGTTGTCTGTCTGGTGACTATCGTTCCCTATTGACTTGTGATCTGAGAGCAGATTATCAGCATGATGCATAGTTCATTTGCTTCCATATTTTAAACATTACCAATCTGTATCTCATCAAAATCGAATATAGATAAAAATGGATGTGAAACATTCTGCCGAATACGCTATCTTAATTGTGTTTCTATGTCTATGTGTTACCTAATTGCTTGCCAACATTTGCAGTAGGTGGCATGGTATAATTTTACACACGCATTTCCACAAATTGAATAACATTGAGGCCAATCAATTTTAAATTAACCTGTATTAGGCAACACATTATTTTTCTTAGAACGCATTAGTAACCATAATATAATTATCCAGCAGCTGTCTGATATTATGAAATACACCAAAAAATAAACACATGAAATAATATGAAAGGTTAAAGCGCAGGAATCCATCCATGAAACCAAGTGGCACAAAGAGAAGACCCAGATTAAACCAGCTGGAAAAGTAGATGATAACATACCCTCACCTTCAAACATGACCACTAACTCTCAATAGCATCTGTAAATAATGCACTCAACCTAAATTAGTCTGGAAGTTAATTGATCATATCAAATCCCATATTTCCTATACTTTGGCAACAATACATCAAGCACGGCATGTTACCTGGCGATAGACCATATAGAGCAAGTGGCAAACCCAGTGACAACCCCAAAAGAAGATCAATACTATCCGCACCCACTACGGAATGACACAATAATACGTTATAATGCAAATCCCAAATCCACAATTGTCTAGTTACCTTTTTGCTGTCTGCCAGCGCGCAGAACTTGTTGTTCCCTGTCAAAGAGCCAGACCTATTCTGTCCGATAGTTCCCTGCTGGGGAGACATGGTTTCCATCAAGGCTACTACAGTAGATCGACACGGAGTCTGCTGCCTGCTGCCTCAGACCACAATGCACGTATTCCTACTCCCATTGCATCCAAAGTTATCCAGCAACAGGACCAAACGAAGAAAAAGACAAACTGTTGGGAAATCCATAATTCACGCCAATAGAATGGATAAAAATTAAACAAACCCCGTTAAATAAACCTGGACTGAGTTCTTTACTGAGAGCTCACAGAACGCACTTATAGACACTCCTTTCTCGTCCCTGTCAAAATTCGGTCTGAAGCGCTGTAGTCGTTTCGGCTCAAACCAAGTGGTGCATTCATTGCGCCGATTTTGTTGCAAAACGTTTTGCAACATAAACAGTTTACTCCAAACAGAAAACGTTTTGAAACTAAAACGAGAGTTTATATTGGACAAATTCAGGTCGGCCCCTTTCGTTCTTCCATTTGGTTCTTAAACGGTAAACTGTTTCCATTGCAAGACGTAATGAATAACCTGTGTAAATATGCCTCTACAGCCTGAGCTGAGGGAGATCCTACCGCCGCTGGGTTCCTAACCTTAAAATGAGCACTAATAGATGTGGTAACTGTTCTAGCTCAGGAATCACAATAAAACAGTTCGAAGACCAGGTGAAGGAATGTGCTCCGCATGCCAAGAATAACATGACTAATGTAAAATAATTTCTGAAGCATGATTTTTCTCCATAGTCATGAAATAGTCCACCCCACCCCAATGGAGTTGGTCTGTGTGCCTTCAAACGACCTGTCTACATGCCAATTTTGCTTTGAAAAGCTGTTTAGAAAGATTATATATATATCTATATATATCTATCTCTATATATATATATATATATATATATATATATATATATCTCTCTATATATATATATATATATATATATATATATATATATATATATAGATATATATACAGTGGGGAGAACAAGTATTTGATACACTGCCGATTTTGCAGGTTTTCCTACTTACAAAGCATGTAGAGGTCTGTAATTTTTATCATAGGTACACTTCAACTGTGAGAGACGGAATCTAAAACAAAAATCCAGAAAATCACATTGTATGATTTTTAAATAATTAATTTGCATTTAATTGCATGACATAAGTATTTGATCACCTACCAACCAGTAAGAATTCCGGCTCTCACAGACCTGTTAGTTTTTCTTTAAGAAGCCCTCCTGTTCTCCACTCATTACCTGTATTAACTGCACCTGTTTGAACTCGTTACCTGTATAAAAGACACCTGTCCACACACTCAATCAAACAGACTACAACCTCGCCACAATGGCCAAGACCAGAGAGCTGTGTAAGGACATCAGGGATAAAATTGTAGACCTGCACAAGGCTGGGATGGGCTACAGGACAATAGGCAAGCAGCTTGGTGAGAAGGCAACAACTGCTGGCGCAATTATTAGAAAATGGAAGAAGTTCAAGATGACGGTCAATCTCCCTCGGTCTGGGGCACCATGCAAGATCTCACCTCGTGGGGCATCAATGATCATGAGGAAGGTGAGGGATTAGCCCAGAACTACACAGCAGGACCTGGTCAATGACCTGAAGAGAGCTGGGACCACAGTCTCAAAGAAAACCATTAGTAACACACTACGCCGTCATGGATTAAAATCCTGCAGCGCACGCAAGGTCCCCCTGCTCAAGCCAGCGCATGTCCAAGCCCGTCTGAAGTTTGCCAATGACCATCTGGATGATCCAGAGGAGGAATGGGAGAAGGTCATGTGGTCTGATGAGACAAAAATAGAGCTTTTTGGTCTAAACTCCACTCGCCGTGTTTGGAGGAAGAAGAAGGATGAGTACAACCCCAAGAACACTATCCCAACCGTGAAGCATGGAGGTGGAAACATCATTCTTTGGGGATGCTTTTCTGCAAAGGGGACAGAACGACTGCACCGTATTGAGGGGAGGATGGATGGGTCCATGTATCACGAGATCTTGGCCAACAACCTCCTTCCCTCAGTAAGATCATTGAAGATGGGTCGTGGCTGGGTCTTCCAGCATGACAACGACCCGAAACACACAGCCAGGGCAACTAAGGAGTGGCTCCGTAAGAAGCATCTCAAGGTCCTGGAGTGGCCTAGCCAGTCTCCAGACCTGAACCCAATAGAAAATCTTTGGAGGGAGCTGAAAGTCCGTATTGCCCAGCGACAGCCCCGAAACCTGAAGGATCTGTATGGAGGAGTGGGCCAAAATCCCTGCTGCAGTGTGTGCAAACCTGGTCAAGAACTACAGGAAACGTATGATCTCTGTAATTGCAAACAAAGGTTTCTGTACCAAATATTAAGTTCTGCTTTTCTGATGTATCAAATACTTATGTCATGTAATAAAATGCAAATTAATTATTTAAAAATCATACAATGTGATTTTCTGGATTTTTGTTTTAGATTCCGTCACTCACAGTTGAAGAGTACCTATGATACAAATTACAGACTTCTACATGCTTTGTAAGTGGGAAAACCTGCAAAATCGGCAGTGTATCAAATACTTGTTCTCCCCACTGTATATATACAGTTGAAGTCAGTGGGTCAGAAGTTTACATACACTAAATTGACTGGGCCTATAAAAAGCTTAGGACATTCCAGAAAATGATGCCATGGCTTTAGAAGCTTCTGATAGGCTAATTGACATAATTTGAGTCAATTGGAGGTTTACCTGTGGATGTATTTCAAGGCCTACCTTCAAACTCAGTGCCTCTTTTCTCAACATCATGTGAAAATCTAAAGAAATCAGCCAAGATCTCAGAAAAAAAATTGTAGACCTCCACAAGCCTGGTTCATCCTTGGGAGCAATTTCCAAACGCCTGAAGGTACCACGTTCATCTGTACAAACAATAGTACGCTAGTATAAACACCATGGGAGCACGCAGCTGTCACACCACTCAGGAAGGAGACGCTTTCTGTCTCCTAGAGATTAACGTACTTTGGTTCGAAAAGTGCAAATCAATCCCAGAACAACAGCAAAGGACCTTGTGAATTCTTGAGGAGAATATGAGGCCATCTGTCAAAAAGCTGAAGCTGAACCAAACCTGGATCTTGCAACAGGACAATGATCCAAAACACAAAAGCAAAGCTACAACAGAATGACTCAAAAATAAGAAATGGAGGGTTATGGAATGGCAGAGTCAAAGACCAGATCTCAATCCTATCAAAATGCTGTGGGGAGACTTGAAGCGGCCCGTGCATGCAAGAAAGCCCTCGAACATGACACAGTTGAAGCAGTATTGTAAAGAAGAGTGGGCAAAAATTCCTCCCAGTCGATGTAAGAGACTGATAGACAGTTACAAGAAACGTCTACATTATGTTTTTTCAGCCAAAGGGAGCAACACAAGCCATTGAAGCTAGGGGTGTACTTATTTTTTCCGCACTATGGCATTTGTTTATGAATAAATGATTGCAAAGTATAATCTTTCAGTGACATTTGTTAAATGAGGTTGAAGATTACATATCCATCTGTCAAAATATGTAAAAATGACAACTTTCCAGGGGGTGTACTTACTTTTTCACATGACTGTATATTGTATACTGTATATATATAAAACAATATTACAGGATAATTGGTTTAGCCAGGCTAGCTTCACCCTCATGTGGGTGCTAGCAATCATGTTAGGTAGTGCTAGGAATCAACAGCCAATCTAGTAGGGCCTGGAAGCTATAGTGAGCTTCAATTGGTCAATAGCATTGCGATATCGTGGCGTATTTGCGTAAAGTTCAGATTTCCAGCTTTGGTCTCGCCCTATTCACGCTCCCTCGCCCATGCTCGCGTCGACTAACCCACTTTGCTTCCGTTCATCGTGTTATGTGGAAATGCACTGCGTCCTGTGAGGTCTAGCGCGAGGACGTGCTCTTTGAAAGGAGGGAGTTGTGTAGCGACTGGTTTATAAGCGCTTATATCGACTCTGCCACTCATGCATGCTTTTGTTGCCTTATCGATTTCCACATGGGCTATGGGCCAGAAGGTTGACAGTTAGCGCAGCACTCCCTACCTGTTTAATTAACTTTCGGTTACTGGCCCAACGCTCTGACCACTAGGCTACCTGATTAATATCATCCGACAACTAACTTTGAAGTGAGGCATAAAGGCCATTCTCCGACCAGGTCTGGCAAGTGTTTGGAAATCAAACCTGGGGAAGGTATTGAGTTGGACAATGATCTATTTCAGTGAGGGAAAATGACTATTGACCTGGTATTTTTTCCAAGCCTGACATTCACTCTATATAAACCAACTGCTGGCATCTTATCTTATTTCATCTTACTGCTTATAACCAATTATTAAAACAAGATAGCATGTTTCTCAAATACCTGGCACATAAAAATGACATTTTATCCCACCCCCCTTACTATCTAATGGGTTGAAGGTACAGAATGGGTCATAACTTTGACCCTAGACCTGATGACACACACACACACACACACACACACACACACACACACACACACACACACACACACACACACACACACACACACACACACACACACACACACACACACACACACACACACACACACACACACACACACACACACACACACACACACACACACACACACACACACACACACACACACTTCTCAGAGAGGGGAGAAAGGAGAGGAGAGGAGGGGCAAGGTTGGCCTGGCTGATAGACAGGAGGTGATTAAAGGTTTAGAGGGGGTGGTTGAGGGTTTGGGCAGAGAGGAGACGCTGAGACCCGACAGATAGACAGCATCCGCTATGGGAATGTGAAGCCTCTACTCTGGGAATCTCTGGCTTCCAGTCTCAGTCCCAAAAATAAGGACATTTTCCCCTTAATCATTCCTAGTCTGAACCCCCAGTGACAAACACCGGGAAGAAAATGAAAGGCGGAAATGTCAACATTACTCTGCCGCAGTCTCTACGTCTCTCTTGGTCTCTTTAGGTTTCTCTAAACATTAGTCATGGGAGATTTGGAGGAGAGAGTAGAGACAGACAGAAGGAGAAATGAAAGACAGGGTTTGTGATTGAAGTGACCATAGAGGAGGGAAAGAGACACAAAGAGACAACTATGAGTTACCATGGGTTAGCCTCTTACAGACAGAAATATACAGTATACAGAGACAGACAGGCAGACCTACAGAGAGACGGACAGATAGTGGGACAAGGGCAGGCAGTCTGACCGACAGTCATAGACAGAGACACAGAGGGACAGACAGACAGTCAGTCAGAAACAAAGGGACAGGGAGAGTCAGACGGTCTTAGCCTGTCTGCCTTTTCACATCTGCTCTCCTGTGGACACACACACACACACACATACCCCTCCCCCAGCTAATCTGATTAACTAAACTAGCCAGAGAGCTGACTAACCTAATAACTGACTTTGCTTGTTGGTAAAGAGCGTCCATGTGTGTGTGTGTGCGTGCGTGCGTGCGTACGTGCGTGACCAGACCGGAGAGGACCGGTTTAAGTTGTCCCCTAGGGGTGGAATGGTTTTGGTTTTACAGAGGGGTCAACCTGGTGTTAGAGAGGAGATTAAAAAGCTGAACATGGGATATGTTCATAAGACCCAGGACCCGTTGTGCATGTGATGATTTAGTTGACTAAATGTGAGCCAGGGGGTCCGGTGTGATTTAGTTGACTAAATGTGAGCCAGGGGGTCCGATGTGATTTAGTTTACTAAATGTGAGCCAGGGGGTCCGATGTGATTTAGTTGACTAAATGTGAGCCAGGGGGTCCGATGTGATTTAGTTGACTAAATGTGAGCCAGGGGGTCCGATGTGATTTAGTTGACTAAATGTGAGCCAGGGGGTCCGATGGGATTTAGTTGACTAAATGTGATCCAGAGGGTCCGGTGTGATTTAGTTGACTAAATGTGAGCCAGGGGGTCCGATGTGATTTAGTTGACTAAATGTGATCCAGGGGGTCCGATGTGATTTAGTTGACTAAATGTGATCCAGGGGGTCCGATGTGATTTAGTTGACTAAATGTGATCCAGGGGGTTCTTATGTTTACTGTAAGAGAGCAGCCTTAGCCACAGAGTGGATTTAACCAATTAATGAGGTAAGGGAATAATTGGTTTTGGGACATTTATAGGCTGGAGCAGGGTAGGAATTAAATGGAGGCTGGGGGGGATGCACTGGAAAGTTCAGGAAATGCCCTCTAAATTGCTATTGCTACACAAAACAAAGCCGTCGCTCTATCTGTCCTGGCATGTCGCTGACAGCAGAGTGACCACAGAGGTTTTCATCCAGCCAGTTATGCATGGCCGCACTTGCTCTCTGTTAGAACGTTCCAGACAAGTAGCCAACAAAAGCAGGCTAATGTTGACCGTTTAGAAGAAGGAGGAGAGTGGAGGCTGGTTTATCACTGGCAATGGCTTTGTATGTCAGCGCTAATGTTTACACTGTGAGAGCCGCGCTGTGTATGTGTGTGTTTGAGCTGCTATCAGCGCCAGGGACCTCTTATCGTCCTCTCAGGGGTTAAGGGTCAAGCCCTGCATTCCAGAAAGGGTCAGAATCATTAGATGAAGGTCACCACTGACTTCTCCCAGAGGACAGACAGTGGAAGGTTTGGTGAGGTGGTCATTAGGCTGAGTGGATGGCTGTATCCATAATTTTTGGTAAACGTACACCAGGGTTGGTCAACTAACAAACTTGATTCTAACTGAAGAGTGAAGACCATGACTAGTTAATTAGTTGAATCAGTTGTGTTAGAGCTGGTCTGGAACAAAAGCCTGCACATACCATGGATACGTTATATCTAAGTGAATGTTACATATAGCTACATATCACACTGCCTTGGTTGCCCCACAGTGATTGCCAAGGCCACAACCTCCTCCACAGGTTGAAAGGTCACCATAGGTCAGATTAGCATCCGGAAAGTACAGGGTTGCGTTCAGTACGACAGAACGTTGTGAAACGTTGAATTCAACGGGAAACAGTAGTGTTTTGAACGACCAGTTGAAAAATGTTGGTGGCCCAAAAAGCAGTTATCATATGGTGTGCTGCATGAGTTTTTCGATTTCCGATGGTCACGCCCATCTTGATCAGGCCACACCTCACCACACCCACCAAACGGGATTAAACACCTCAAAGGCTGTTGAAGAACAGTGCACACCATTTTGGGGAAACGTGTCGTTCAGTACAAACCATCACGCAACATGACAAATGTTGAAGCGAACTGAATGCACCCCAGGACACAGAGGTCATGTGACCTGTTAGAGGAATGTTCAGAGGGGTCCAAAATGCTGTCAACAAATGGTTGCGGTTGCGTTACAAAATGACCTCATGTCAGCATGTGAACTTGAATGAGAGTTATGTGAATGGAACTGACTTGTATGTACAGAAACAACATCCCTCAAAAACATATATTTAGGACATATTTTGGCTCGGTGCATACATACAGCAGGACATATGGTGCTATGTAGAGGACAGGAGCTGAAAGAATCACACTCAATGGTGAGGGAGTGGTTCTGAAGAGTTTACGGGATAATTTTACGGGATTCTGTTCCGTTGTGGGTTTGTTAACCAGCAAGAGGAGAGGGAAGGCGTGGTTTGGTTGATATTAAAAGGCATGGTGTGTGTGTGTGTGTGTTTTAATGAGAGTGCACAGCTAACCTTGCACATTTACTGTGCAGGGACAGAAATAAACTTGGATGCAGAATTATAGTGTTGAGGTTTTTCAATTTTCAATCCCAGAACCAACCCTCTCCAATGTAACACACCTGGACAGACACACCTGGACAGTTTTTTTTTTTTTACCTTTATTTTACTAGGCAAGTTAGTTAAGAACAAATTCTTATTTACAATGACGGCCTAGGCCTTGTTCAGGGGCAGAACGACAGATTGTTACCTTGTCAGCTCGGGGATTTGATCAAGTAAAATATCGGAGAGGCAAAGGCGAAGGATGGTGAGAACGGTCAAAAACAGCCCACAGACCACCTCCAAAGACCTACAACATCATCTTGCTGCAGATGGTGTCACTGAGCATCGTTCAACAATTCAGCGCACTTTGCACAAGGAGAAGCTGTACGGGAGAGTGATAGGGAAGAAGCCTTTTCTGCTCACACGCCACAAGTTACCTAGCTAGCTAACAAGCTAGAAACAAACCAAAACATTGTTTAGAAAATTGCTTTTAGTTGCCTGGTTTGCTACGTAAATTCATTTTTAATGATGGGTTTATTGGTGTTAAAATACACCAATTATGCTATTTTAGACCACCCGACTGTCGATGTCATGCAGATGTCGGACGACTATAGAATAGATACTCTGTATAGCACATGGCCTCACATGTGAATCCTTAAAGAGATGGGTGGGGCTAAGGCTTAAGAGGGTGTGAAAGAGGCTGAATGGGTGTAGACAAAGACAAAGCTCTCCAGTAGGTGTACCAAAACATTCAAGAAACATTTTCTCAAAAGTGGGGTTACAAGTTAATCAACTTTCAAAGCAGAATGACTTTCCCATTGTTCCTTAACTGTAGTGTATCATATACACTGTTGTAGCTCTGAGTCTCTACTTTTATCCAATGTAAAAACACCATTTCAAATTTTGCTACATGAGACCAAATCAAGCCGATCGGTCACATATGAACAGTAGGCTGAGAATAGTAAGTGCGTCAATGCATTAAGACTTTACAAATAGAGGACCGAGGTTCAAAAACGTGATGTACATGAGTGTTTGAAACAGACAAGAGTGTGTGGAAGGAGAAGAGTGGGTGACCAGCTTATGTGAGTAATGGTTTTTTACTGTGGTGGCAGTCTGCATGGTGACAGTCGCACTTCAACAGTGTTTCGATTTAGAAAAAAATCTGAAGACTTGCGTTTGCCATGGCAGATGTTAACTTCTCAACTCGCCCTAGCCCTGTGCCCTAGCGGCAAGCGCTGTAATCAGTGTGTTTCAGTAGGGTCAAAGGTTAGTAATGCTCTTGAATGATGGATTGAAGGTACACACAATTGTCTCAAGGCTTAAAAATTATGTTTTATGCCATCTCCTCCCCTTCATCTACACTGATTGAAGTGGATTGAAGAAGTGACATTTTCTCGGCATGTCCATCAGGGATCACAGCTTTCACCTGTATTCACCTGGTCAGTTTATGTCATGGAAATACTTGTACACTCAGTGTATTTCTTAGTGGTCCTGAGGAGAAATAATGGAATCACATAACTAACCTTCACCTGCTAAGAATCTCTAATAAATCATGGGAGAGGCCCCTCTATTTCTCTCTGTATTCTCTTCCCTCTCTCCCTCTCATTCGTCTCTCTCTGCCTCCCTCCTCCCTATCAACAGATGAGCCAGACTTGTGGAAAGCCGCTATCTGCTCTCTGTTCTCATGTATTGATGATAAAGTGAAAATGCAGCCGATAGATAAACTTCACAGTGCTTAAATTCCTATCAGATAAAAGTGAACATATAGGAGACAAGAGACATAAACCTCATTGCAGAGGAGGGAGTTGATGAAGTTATTTATACCACCTACCTCTCACAACATTCAGTAGAAATTAAGAGACAGAAGAGAGAGGAAGATGAGAGAGGAGAAATGAACCAAAGAAATGCCATTCTCTCTTTCTGTGGTGTGTGTTATCTTGTTGCTGACAGATGAAGGATGAGGGTTTGCTTTTTTCCCCCAGTTCTCCCCAGAGACAGACACTGACTGCGCTGACCACATATGATATCTGTACATTTTCAATCTGCCTTTCAGCGCAAGTTTTGGCCACAGGATTAATCTGCAATGTCAATCGGACGAGTAACAAGAAATTGAACACCAAAATATATTAAACCACAGCACGGAACAGGGGTTAATCTTCCAAATCGAAACACTGTGTTCTGTAACAGATGTAGGGTCTTAATTTGATCACCCTTTTGCAGGAGAACACTTAGTTTTGAGGTTTAAAAAGGCTTCAGAAATGTGTAATTTCCACCTTGAAATTTCAGACTCATTAATTATAATCCACATAATAATAATTTCCTGTAGCTGCAGGATTATTTTCCTGCTGTAGAAACATTTGCTCAAATTAAGATCCTATATCTGTTAGCTTGCAGAGATTAAACTGACACCATGACACAACGCACCACGATACACAATGCACACTGCATTTACACTCACTGAAAGCAAATATTTATTACAGCGCAGTAATTCATTTTAGCATGCAAGCAAGCGAACATAAATCTATCAGCAGTATGGTTCAGATTCATTCATCATTAAACCGTTGAAGGAATTTGAAACCACTAGTGTTGTTCTCTTCTCTCTGGCTGGCTTCAGACTCTGAAACAAGATGTCCCTGTGTTCAATAAAATCGCTCTCTATTTTCTCCTCCCAGCTGTCCTGTCGGTCATCCATCATCTGCCACATCCCAGAATAGAACAGAATAGCCCACTGGATGAATCAGATGCTCCATTGCTTCGTTGGGTGCTTGAAGGAAAACTTTATTTCTCTGTTGTCTTCTCTCTCGCTTTGAATTCTGCAAAAGTCCACATGAAAATCAATTATCCTGTTTATATATTTTTCAGACACTGTGAATGGACAGCCTTCTATGCCTTCAGGGAAGTTTCACACAGCGAGAGGGTGAAGGCTTCAAACAGAAAAAAAAAGAAGAAAAAAACATTGTGTTTTTACTACAGTATTCCCAGTCAGGAGTCCCTGGTGCAGAAACCACCATGGCCCAACCAACCTAATGACCTAATTGCTTCACGGATGGCTTGGGAGGCAGAGCAACCCAGAGAGCCCACTCAAACCAGCCAATCTATTTAGCCATCTTGAAGCAGCTTGGCTCACAACATTCCAACTACGATGTGGAAATAATCCCACCGACATCGGCCGCAGAGTAGTACTTCCAAGGAAACAGATGTACAGTAGAAGACAGAAACATCCTACCTATTTTCCTCATACTTCAGTGTCTAATTGTTCAATCTGATCTCTAGATCATGTTGCAAAAAAATTATGAAAGATCTAGAATTGACTAGATAGTGAATGACGGCCTGGAGCATAGACTTTTTAGTTATTCTCCATTTCTCTTGTGGCTTGTGTCTCAACAGGTAGCCATGTTGACTCATGTTGTCTTCTCAGGACATTTGTGACCAAAACAAACCCTGTTAACCCCTACCTACCCCCTACAAACCCCACACCCTCCTTAATCCTTCCTGACCATGCGCTCCTTCTGGGGGGTCGGCTAATTCTCCTTCATCTAATAGGGGGGGCTGCTTGCACCAAAGGTGAACAGTAGAGGGTGCTCCTCCCATCTCTCGCCCTTCTCTCCCTCTACTCCCTCTCCTCAGAGTCCTCAAAGTTGTTGTCCAAAACTTTATTATCCCTCCATTCCTCCATCGTTCCCCTCCTCCCTATCCTGAAAAATGGGGTCATAGAGACATAATCTTTCTTCTTTAGTCTAATACCTTGCACCGCCACCCCAGCGTCTAAGATCTGATCCGACCATCTCAGCTTTCAGAGCCAGATCGATTTGAGGGTTGTTGTTAGCATCTACAGAACTGTACTTCCGTAAGTACATTTCTGGCAAGAGGTGTGATTCTGAGAACAGGTGTGCTCCGCTAAGATACAAAATGATCATACATTAATAAATATTTGTTACAGTAGGCCTATCAGTGTTAGGCAACAATTGGACCTCCCCCTCTCCATACAGTATGCTTGCAGTGTGTGTGTATACATATGTGTGTGTGTGTGTGTGTGTGTGTGTGTGTGTGTGTGTGTGTGTGTGTGTGTGTGTGTGTGTGTGTGTGTGTGTGTGAGATAATATCACTCTCTCTGTACACAAAAACGACCCACATTCCCCATTCACCAACCTACCTAGCTCACGCTATAGAGTCAATAAACATGCATTAACACATGCAATCCACACCTACATTTACTTTATAGTAAATATTTACTCTAAATGTAAAACGCATGGAAGACCTATAGGCAGGGGTTGGAACTGGTTCAGGGAACAGTACCGAAAACCGTAAAAGAACAAACATTTTCAAAGAAGATAAATATAACCATACTGTTCTGGAACAGAACCTTTATTTTAAAAGTATGGGAAACGCTTAATAACTTTATTTTACGTTCCAGGCATTTTTTTCTAGTCTCACAAAAAAACGCAACAAAGTACCTATTTGGTAGATAGATAGATAGATAGGTACTTTATTGATCCCCCGGGGGGGAAATTTCATTGTCAAGCAGCTACAACAAAAACACAGGGCAGGTGCAAAATGCCACAACGAAAGTACACAAAAGACAGATACACGGTACATGATACAAAGAGCAGCAGTATGAAAAAGTATAGAAATACAAGATATCTGGAGTGCAAAAAAAAGCTATAAAAGGACATTGCATAGTATGAGTGGTTGGCTGAATATGTACACTATACATTGGTGGATGTTGGATGGTTAACTATACTATACAGGTCGATGGCAGAGAAATACTTCAGTAGCTAAAAATGCGTATGATATGAGCGAGGGTAATAATAGTTTACTTAATAGACAGACTGGGTAAATGAACAGGTAAGTGAAAATTTTGCATGGTTAAATTAGCTGTACAGTTAGGTATACAGTTATATTTACAGATAAGTGAATACTTGCATGTTTACACAAACTGTACAGGTAAATGACAGGAAGAGATACTTTAATAGCTAAATGTGTGTATGATATCATTTGGGGTAATAATAGTAATTCCCTCACTCTGTCACTAAGAAACTTATTCCAGTGTCTGCCTGCAAGATGGAAATCTTTGCCAGTGTGTGTGCATATTTAGGCTACCTGGCCCTCCCCCCTCCGTAGCATGGGCTACTGTACTGACGTTACAAGCGTGATTCAGAACATAGGGAGAGAGAAGACAGCTAGAGAAGAACAGATTTTTCAATGCTAGTTAAGGATACAATAGGCCTAGTAATCAAGTTTCACGTTGAATCAAGTTTCACGTTGGATTTGTTAACTACAAAAAGGTAAGACGTGTTTTTAATTCTGGTGCTGCTCTGCAAACTCAAGCTTGTTGGATAGCTAGCTCAAAGGACATTCAAAGTTCTTCCATAGAAGCTGCTCCTCAGAGGTATAATTCTGTGGATCTCAGATAATGTCATAAGAAGATGCCCAGCGCTTCAAGGCTCCTCCTCAACCCTCTCTCGCACTCTCCCCACCCCCAAAATTTCAGCTGCATCTTGCGAACAGTGGAACGGAATGAAAATAATAGTACTTCAGAATGAAACGATTGGAAAATAATTTTGGTTCCAACCCCCCCTGCCTATAGCACATTCCTGCTTCACGCCCCAAAAACTCTCCTGATCACTATTATAATGTAATAACTAATTTGGTGTCAATATATAGCTAATCCCCCCCCCCCAAAAAGCAGCAATTTTCTTTTATTACAGACCTTATAGGTCTCTTGTGTTTTATTACCAGCACTCCTCACTGCAATACCAAGCACATGTGACAGACACATTCATTCACACACACACACACACACACACACACACACACACACACACACACACACACACACACACACACACTCCTAACTTGCTGCTACCATGCTCACGTGAAGGCACCTGATGCTCTACTGTAACCCTGTGAACTACCATCAGAAAGACAGTCATGGGACTCTGGGAAAATGTCTGTACCGGCACCAGATCGGTCACATAGGTCACATACAGTTGAAGTCGGACGTTGACATACACCTTAGCCAAATACATTTAAACTCAGTTTCCACAATTCCTGACATTTAATACTAGTAAAAATGCCCTGTCTTAGGTCAGTTAGGATCACCACTTTATTTTAAGAATGTGAAATGTCAGAATAATAGTAGAGAGAATTATTTATTTCAGTTTGTATTTCTTTCACACATTCCCAGTGGGTCAGAAGTTTACATACACTCAATTAGTATTTGGTAGCATTGCCTTTAAATTGTTTAACTTGGGTCAAACGTTTCCGGTAGCCTTCCACAAGCTTCCCACAATAAGTTGGGTGAATTTTGGTCCATTCCTCCTGACAGAACTGGTGTAACTGAGTCAGGTTTGTAGGCCTCCTTGCTTGCACACGCTTTTTGAGTCCTGCCCACATATTTTCAATAGGATTGAGGTCAGGGCTTTGTGATGGCCACTCCAATACCTTGACTTTGTTGTCCTTAAGCCATTTTGCCACAACTTTGGAAGTATGCTTGGGGTCACTGTCCATTTGGAAGACCCATTTGCGACCATGCTTTAACTTCCTGACTGATGTCTTGAGATGTTGCTTCAATATATCAAATTTTCCTTCCTTATGATGCCATCTATTTTGTGAAGTGCACCAGTCCCTCCTGCAGCAAAGCACCCCTACAACATGATGCTGTCACCACCGTGCTTCACAGTTTGGATGTGTTCTTCGGCTTGCAAGCCTCCCCCTTTTTCCTCCAAACATAACGATGGTCATTATGGCCAAACAGTTCTATTTTTGTTTCATCAGACCAGAGGACATTTCTCCAAAAAGTAACAATCTTTGTCCCCATGTGCAGTTGCAAACCTTAGTCTGGCTTTTTTATGGCGGTTTTGGAGCAGTGGTTTCTCCCTTGCTGAGCAGCCTTTCAGGAAATGACGATATAGGACTCGTTTTACTGTGGATATAGATCATTTTTTTGTAGCTATTTCCTCCAGCATCTTCACAAGGTCCTTTGCTGTTGTTCTGGGATTGATTTGCACTTTTCGCACCAAAGTACGTTAATCTCTAAGAGACAGAACACGTCTCCTTTCTGAGCAGTGTGACGGCTGCGTGGTCCCATGGTGCTTATACTAGCATACTATTGTTTGTACAGATGAACATGGTACCTTCAGGCGTTTGGAAATTGCTCCCAAGGATTAACTTGTGGAGGTCTACAATTGTTTTTCTGAGGTCTTGGCTGATTTCGTTTGATTTTCCCATGATGTCGAGCAAAGAGGCACTGAGTTTGAAGGTAGGCCTTGAAATACATCCACAGGTACACCTCCAATTGACTCAAATGATGTCAATTAGCCTATCAGAAGCTTCTAAAGCCATGACATCATTTTCTGGTATTTTCCAAGCTGGCACAGTCAACTTAGTGTATGTAAACTTCTGACCCACTGGAATTGTGATATAGTGAATTGTAAGTGAAATAATCTGTCTGTAAACAATTGTTGGAAGAATTACTTGTGTCATGAACAAAGTAGATGTCCTAACCGACTTGCCAAAACTATAGTTTGTTAACATTAAATCTGTGGAGTGGTTGAAAAATGAGTTTCAATGACTTCAACCTAAGTGTATGTAAACTTCCGACTTCAACTGTACATATAGTCATATACACTGAGATCACAAAACATTAGGAACACCTGCTCTTTCCATGACATAAACCAGGGCTGTCCAACCCTGTTCCTGGAGAACTACCATCCTGTAGGTTTTCACTCCAACCCCAGTTGTAAACAACCTGATTCAGCTTTTCAAGCAGCTAATTATTAGAATCAGGTGCGCTAGATGAGGGTTGGAGTGAAAACCTACAGGATGGTAGCTCTCCAGGTGTTATGAATGATCAAGTCTCTATATTGAAAAAAATATTATTTGACAACTTTAGAGATTTCAGTTGAAAATCTTCAGAGGTAGAAGACAGCCAAAGGTATCTATCCGAAATGTACTTCACACGATAACTATGTTAACCCAAAAGGAAAACTTCACAGCTAGTGATCAAGACTGGATCAACAGGTTTCTCTCACTCACTCACAGTGTAAGGTTTATGTTCAGAGAGGTCTCTGGAAACCTTTATGGTTTTCAGGTTTTGTGTCCAGAGACCTCTCTGGAAATCTCTGTTTCAGTTTTGGAATTGGTCCCTAATTAGAGGCAGCTGCGCCGCATTGCCTCTAATTGGGGAGCCTATTTATGTTCAGCATTCCCACCTGTGTTTGTGGGTTTTTGTGTGTGTTCCTTTTTTGTGTTCGTGCCGGTTCATGGTCGCTGTCTCTCCTTTGTTCGTTTTGTGTATTAAGTTACGGAATAAAGGAATGTCTATACACTACAGCTCTGCGCCTCAGGTCCTGTATCCAAGCGATCGTGACACACAGAGGCAGACTGAGACCAGAAATCGTATCTGGCATTTCTAACATGCAGACCATTTCTTTCCTTGAGGCCTCCACGACAGCCTATTTTTTATCCTTGAGGCCTCCACACTGGCCCACTAAGCTAAAAAGGGACCAGCCCATCTGGCATTTGCCTGAAATGCCAGATGGCCAGTCTGCCCCTGCTCACGCTTAATCTAAAAACAAACACATGCCTGAGCCCACATTGCCAAGGCCCCTGCCACCAGTGTTGAAATATACCCAAGTACAAAACATGAACGAGTATGCCCAGAGGGTAGAAAAGACAACATTAGTTAGGTAAGATAAGGTAGTGTGTCTTTTGGCTCACTTTCACCTGGTAGAACTCTACACAGCTCCCAGACCTGTCCCTCTTGGGGTCTTCAGGATTGCCGTATCCTAGTAAGAGCTCCATGTCAAACTTATTCTGTACCAGTGGAATCTCCCCTGGGCGTATCTCTGAGTTTCTGTGTGTAAATTGAGATTCAGTGAGTTTGAGATTTAGTCTATCTTGATTTAAGTACTTCTTCTTCTGCTTCTTCTTCTTCTTCTGTTTCTTCTTACCTATCACCTCTCTCCCTTCCTCTCTCTGTCTATCTTTCAGGCTTGCCCTACCCAAACATTCACACCAACAAGTGTCTGGGTGTGTGTGCTGCCTCAGGTCCTGGTAGCGAACAGATTGATAGGATATCTGAAGCTGAGGCCTATTACTCAGAGTCCTCCATTAGTAGATAGAGAGAGCATGGCTATTCTAACCACTGCTCCACTCTGGCTGGCCTGGCTGTCTCCTGGCTGCTCCATGAACGTTATCCCGTCCAGAGTAGCCCCACTGTGGAAGGGTGTCAGGCAGTGTGCTGCCCTGTCCAGGCTAGCTCTGTCTGTCCCTCTCAGCTCAGCATTCTGTCAGGTGGAAGATCTGCTCACACAGGTTGGGGGGATGGGATAGGGGAGGGGCTCAGGTGGTAGGGGGTGGGATTTGCGGCGCCCTCCAGACATATTTTAAAAAGGAGGGAAGCAGCGAGCAAATGATTGCAAATCCCCAACACGCCCCTCTCTCCGCCGCCCCTGCTTTTAGCCCCACTATTAACAGATTAGCCTCTATCTCCAAATTCCACACGTTACTCTTCTCCACCTCTGGGTGATTTCTCATACAACTCCTCTATAGCCAGTCAGCTCTTCAATCACTCATCTCCCCTCTCTATTCCCTTATCTCAACCTCCTCATTTACATTGACGTCATTTATCAGACGGTCATATCCAGAGCGACTTACAGTAGTGAGTGGGTACATTTTCATACTTTTTTTTGTCATACTCCCGTTTATGCCTGGAGGTGAGAGAGACCCATGAGAGGAGAAGGGAGGAGATGGAGAGGTAGAGGAGATGGGAGGGGAGATATTCTGACCTCAGCCTTTAGCCCTCAGTCTAACAAACAGTGCAGACTTGTCTGTAAGTGTCACTCAAGGCTGCTCCCTGTTCTTGGGTTCCTTCACACCCAGCACTGATTCAACGGCCATTCAAATTGTCTATGTTGACATGAAAATACATGTCATTGTTTTGTCCCAAGGAGCACAAAACACCAATGAATGTTAAGACAGGCAGTGCTTGTCTTCTGGTTTGTCACTGCCCACTCTTTTATGCAAGTCACACGTGTTTGACTGAGAGTATGTGCTTGTGTCTGTTTATTTGTCTGTCAGGCAGTATGTTTATATGTATGTGCATTGTTTCGTGTGTTTACATACATGTACAGTACTATACAATTCAGAACGGTGCAATGTCTCACAGAACATGTGCCAGGTTGGACAGCCAGTCTGTTGGCACAGAAACAGGGTAAAAAAACACATCCTGTGTCTGTGAACCTGTCTGTCAGCAGAGAAGATTAGGAGATCCCACCGGTGCCTGCCTGCCACCAACACAATGTCAGACTGCATGGTTACAGAGGTTTAGTGTGGAAACCAAAACACACAGTGGTGCAGGAAGTTAAATACAACAACAACAAAAATCAAAAGGAAACCATCCCTGTAGAGTGCAGACTCAAATTATCTCTCCCTTCTTAACGTCTCTCTCTCACTCTCTCTCCCGGACTAATAAGGACTAAACTGGAAGATGCAAACCTGAGTGTGAGATGTGTTGAGAGAACGATGCTGGCTCTATATATAATTCTGTCACACAATAGAGCTATTTATGATAGCAGGCTTTTGTTAGTGTGTTGTCATGATGCAAACATACACACTGGCATTACTTTATACAGTAATGAAGCCAAGGATTCTAACCATAGAGCCAAGGTCCCCCTGACAACACTGCACAATGAACATGGACGGAAGGTTTGCCAAGAGAACCTGAGTATCTGATATTCACCATTCATATCATTTCTGAATACAGAATCATATATTTGAATTTAACAGAAAGTAAACTAGTCAAAAATAACAGGCCACTTGGCCTTCAACAGTCTGTCTTTCTAGGAGAGTTGCAAGAGAAAATATCTGTATTGGGAAAGAAGGACATATTTTGAGGACATTTGACTGTTCTGTGTATACTGTGTTGATTAAGTACTGTACCATTAGTATAAGCAAACTCTTATCACAACATGTATATGTTTATGTTCTCCAATTTCAATGGTTTATGAAAGAAAAGTGTGTGCATATGTAAGGATTACACTCCTATCAGCATGCTAAGGGGCAAATGTAACGGTTGATGTAGTATAGTCATTTATCATGATGGGGATTTTCTCTTTGGACAGAGTTTCACTAAATGCCAAATGCATGAAATTACACTTTAATGGCTTTTTCTTTGCAACTCTGCCTAGAAGGCCAGCATCCCGGAGTCGCCTCTTCACTGTTGACGTTGAGACTGGTGTTTTGCGGGTACTATTTAATGAAGCTGCCAGTTAAGGACTTGTGAGCCGTCTGTTTCTCAAACTAGACACTGTAATGTACTTGTCCTCAGATGTCCGCTGTTCTGTGAAAGGAGTAGTACACAGCTTTGTACGAGATCTTCAGTTTCTTGGCAATTTCTCGCATGGAATAGCCTTAATTTCTCAGAAATGTCTTTGTTTCTGGCCATTTTGAGCCTGCAATCGAACTCACAAATGCTGATGCTCCAGATACAGTGTTATTGCTTCTTTTCAATAACACAGCTGTGCTAACATAATTGCAAAAGGGTTTTCTAATGATCAATTAGCCTTTTAAAATTATAAACTTGGATTAGGTAACACAACGTGCCATTGGAACACAGGAGTGATGGTTGCTGATAATGGGCCTCTGTACGCCTATGTAGATATTCCATAAAAAAATCAGCCGTTTCCAGCTACAATAGTCACAACATTAACAATACCTACACTGCATTTCTGATCAATTTGATGTTATTTTAAAGGACAAAATTTTGTATACAGTACAGTGCATTTCCATCACAGTTAAAGACAGTAGGTTACTTAAGAAAGAAAACATAGTAGGGAGGTTGGGCAGGCGTATAACGTGAATGTCTAGCAACCCAAAGGCTGTGTGTTCGAATCTCATCCTGGATAACTTCAGCATTTTCACTACTTACAACTACTTACTACTTTTAAGCTAACCTTAACCCTTTAACCTAACGCCTAAACCTAATCCTTTAACTACTTAGCTAGCATATTAACTTGCCCTAACCTTAACCCTTAATCTCTAAACCTAACCTTAACCCTTAGCCAAGCTAATGTTAGCCACCTAGCAAGCCTAGCTAACGTCAGCCACAACAAACTGGAATTTGTGTAATGTACACAAATGTGTTATGAAGAAAGAAAATCATGTAATACACACAAAATGCATTGTGATGAAAATCATGTAATCCATGTCTGTCATGAATTTTGAATAAGTAATTTGTGTCTATTTCACAGTAAGCTGTGATATTGTGTTGGCATTTACACAACATGCTGAGGTGGAGATTTACTACATATAAACAGCCTTATCATCTAGCAGCACCGGCATTCTCTCACACCACATTTTAAACAACCGCCTTTGCTTGTGTCTTTTTCGCTAACGGGACCATGGCCCATTGAAGCTTTATTAATCCCTAGCAGCCAGCTGACAAGTCGTGCTAACAATGAGTTTAAAGGGAGAGGGAAAGAATATATCCAATTAGGCATCTGTCTGTCTAGGCCACCCACGGCCCACCCCACCACAATATTCTCATTATTTTCCCGCGGGAGAGCTATTCCATTAAACAGAGCGTGTTCCCAGACCACATGGTGGTTGTTAGTGTAGCACTAGGCTAGCCGACCTGATTATCACATCAGGAGACAAGCAGGCAGGGTTCCAAGGGGTCATCCAGTAAGGTATGCATTCAATAAATTGGCTATGCTATAGAACTGTAGTGGGGTTATGAGATGTTTATGTTGCTACAGGCCAGTGGTACTATGTATTTTTTTAATTTAACCGTTATTTAACTAGGCAAGTCAGTTAAGAACAAATTCTTATTTACAATGACGGCCTACCCCGGCCAAACCCAGACGATGCTGGGCCAATTGTGCGCCGCCCTATGGGACTCCCAATCACGGCCGGATGTGATACAGCCTGGATTCGAAGCAGGGACTGTAGTGACGCCTCTTGCACTGAGATACAGTGCCTTAGACTGCTGCGCCACTCGGGAGCTCTATGTTTCTAGAGATTGATTAAAGAACAAGTCCACTGAACAGTTGTCTATATGCAGAGATGGGTTGACAATACCTTGTGATTCAGTGCTTTAGTCTATGAACAAGTTATAGACACAGCTTACATACATAGGAGAGAGCCTGGCATTACATTGAAACTTGTTCAGTGGAGTTTGCCCTCTCTCACTCTCTCTCCCTGGATTGCAGAACTGAGACAGCTGCAAAAACGTGTCATGTGACAAATCTGCGAACTGTGGAAAAATGTATAGTTTTTTCTGAAAGCGTACAGCCGAATTAGCTATTTTTGTCGAAATTACTTGTCACTGGTCTCGCTAGCTCTCTAGTTATCCAGTCAGTTAAACACTCATCAAATTGTTTCACAAGAGACACTGGTACAATTTATGGAGTTTTATCTGATTAAGTGTGAAACTGAAACAAACAGAAGATGCATATCAGTAAGGTTACATGCTTAGTCATAACTGTGTACTAGTACTAAATACATTGACAAAGAGGCTACCGCAGGGAGACAGTAAATATTATGGTAATGTGTGAATTAAGGCATCATAAACATTCACAGTCAAATAAGTGTAGCTGAAAACAAACTAAATGGAATCGCTACGATAGCAATGCATATCAATGTCGGTGACATTAGCATCCAGGCTAACCGGGTAAGCAACAACAAATTGTGACTTCTAAAAATGTATTTTGTAGAAATATAGTTACCTAAACATAGTAACAATGTTAATAAACAATTCTACTTACAGACATTGCATCTAACAAAGCGTATAAGGAAGGATGGAGAGGATTGTGCGGAGCTTCGATCTACATGAAAACAAGTTCACTGTGAGGCACTTAGTTCCTGGTTCTGAAGAATAACTACCTCCTGTAGCAGCGGAAAAACACTGCTGTATTTTCAAACGTCCACGAGGTGGCACTAAATCACACTAACTTATATTTGCTCTGCTAGAACCCAACGCGGTCCAGAACACTCCCTGCTTGGGGTTTTCTAAAACCCCACATAGTTCTTCTCCGTCAATGGCTAGTTCTCTTGGGAGAAGAGAAGAATAACTTCGGAGATGGGACGGGTGTATACCTTCTGTACCCCTTCCTTCACAACTCTCACTTAAATTCTCCTCACCAGCCCATCCTGGCTAGGTAAGGTCTTCATGACGATGGCCAATGGCCAACCATTTCTTTTCATCAGATTGTCCTTTAGCAAAACAACTTCTCCTTCTTTCAGACAAGGTCTCTTGTCCTGCCATTTGTGCCGGCTCTGTAAGGTGTCCAGGTACTCTCGTCGCCACCTACTCCAGAGAATCTTAGCAAGGCCTTGTACCTGCTTCCACTCTTCCT
Organism: Thymallus thymallus; assembly: GCA_023634145.1. Lineage (NCBI taxonomy): Eukaryota > Metazoa > Chordata > Actinopteri > Salmoniformes > Salmonidae > Thymallus > Thymallus thymallus. The sequence goes on from CM042408.1 coordinate 11,728,673, forward strand.
TGAGCATGTTGGTGCTCCCAAAGTCGCCTGGGGGAGGAGGTGCGATGCAAGTCTTCTGGGTGAGGAGCATAGCTTGGCTAAGTATCAAGGGTGATTCTGGGTCTGTAGAAACCGGGACAAAGTGATCAAGGCCATAAGCTGCTGGAGCTTATGGCCTTGATCACTTTGATGTGCGCGGACATAAGTGTTGTCAGAACTTCATAAGTGAGCCGTGACTTGTGTTCCAGAAGCATGCAGTCGAGGATGCAGGGAGCAATGCCGATCATCCGTTCCCATGCACTGCCCATGTGTGATGCGTGGGGTGGGTTGAATACCCACACACAGGAGTGTTCTTGCAGGTACTTCTGTACACTCCCCGAGCCAGAACTTGACTCTTCCAACTGCAGCTCTCGGCAAGCTCCGACAAAGTTTGTGCCACAGTCAGAGCGTATTTGCTTTGCAGGCCCTCTTATAGCGAAGGACTGCCTCAAGGTGTTGATGAAGCTGCTGGAGCTTAAAGCCTTGATCACTTCGATGTGTGCGGCTCTTGTATACAGGCAAGAAAACATTACCTCCCACCTCTTAGAGTTGGCTTGTCCTCCTCTTGTACGGCGGGAGACAACTTCCCATGACCCGAAGACGTCGACTCCCACATAGGTGAAAGGAGGTGCTACTTGTAAGCGCTTGGGTGGCAGGTCTGCCATCTGTTGGTGTTCTGTTGCTCTGCAGAGCTTTCTGCAGATGACACACTTGTAGAGCAGACCACTGATTACTCTCTTTGCTCCGACTAGCCAAAATCCAGCAGCTCTGACGGCGCCTTCAGTGAAGTGCCTTCCCTGGTGCTTTACAGCCTCATGATAGTGGCGCACGAGCAAGGTTGCCAAGTGATGTCGGCCTGGGACGACAACAGGATTGACTTCTGGCAGTTCCAGCTTTGACTGCACTATGCGACCACCTACCCTAAGGAGCCCATTGTCGTCGACGAGAGGGTAAAGCTTACGGAGAGGGCTCTTGGTTGCAAGAGAGTGCCCTGCATTGATGTTCTTTAGTTCTTTGGGATAAGTACTCTTCCTGAGTACTCTTCAGCACAAAGATATTGGCCTTCTCAAGCTCTTCTTCAGATGGGTTTTCTCTGCAGATGTGCCATCCATGGCAGCTACTATTCCAGGTGGAGCTTGAGAAGGATGAAGCTATGTGGATGAGGTGTCCCACAGTTCTGAGAAGAATACTTTACTTGAAGAAACACTCAAAGCGTTCGGGGCCTGTCTCATTCTGGGAAACGGAGGTGAGGTTTGCCGTAACTACAGGGCGAATCTCACAGTCGGAGACAGGATCGACGAGATTGAACGTCTCCAGGAGCTCAGAGCAGTAGGTAAGCGGCTTCTTGAGGAAGGGTGGACCCGTAAGCCATGTGGTACTATTGAGGAGGGTGGCTGGAACGGACCTAGAGCTGTGGTCAGCTGGATTGAGATCTGAGCAGGAGAAGAAGACCGACAGATACGCTGAACCCTTTTGTTCACATAGACGTAGAAGCGTTGCGACTGGTTGTGGATGTATCCAAGGACCACCTTGCTATCGGTGTAATACTGGACGCTATCGAGCTTTAGCTCTAGCTCTTCTGTGACCAGTTCAGCGATCTCAACTGCAAGGACTGCGGCACAAAGTTCCAGTCTAGGAAAAGTGAGGTCCGGTTGAGGTGGCAGCTTGGCCTTTCCGAAGACGAACCCAACTTCAATCTGATCGTCTTGAGATGTCACCTTCAGGTAGGCTACGGCTGCGACGGCTTTCACAGATGCATCCACTCCTTGTTCTGAGCATCCAAAGGTGGGAAGGTAGAGTATGTGCGGGGTATCTGAAGCTCTCGTAGGTCCTGCAGCGAGTCTCTCCATCTGGTCCACTCTGCCTTCTTGTCTTTAGGTAGGGGTGAATCCCAATCCCTGACCTGCGAGGAGAGTTCTCTCAAGAGTAGTGACAGGAGCGAGGAAGCCGAGAGGGTCGTAGAGGCTATTCACTGTAGATAACACTCCTCTGCGGGTGAAGGGATTCCTGTCTGGAACTATATTCCAGGACACTCAGAGGCTGCGTTGTATGAGGAGATCGTCGTCGGAGAGATCCAGATCTTTGATGTCCTCTGCGCGGTCATCGAGAGGGAATGCTTCGATCACAGCTGGTCGGTTGGAGGCTATTTTATGTAGTCTGAGGTTGGACACTGCAAGCATCTCCTGGGCTGCTTGATGGCCTCTACCTCCGTGGCGAAGGATTTCAGGGCGTCGTTGACGTAGAAGTTATGTTCAACGAGTCTTCTGACATTGCTGCCAAAGCTGTCTTCTTCCCTAGCCGCTCTTCTAAGGCCATAGATGGCAACAGAGTGGGAGGGGCTATTGCCGAAGACATGAACACGCATTCTGTATTCCACAACCTGATCTGTGTTGTTGTTGGGATACCACAAGAAGCGGAGGTAGTTCCTGTGGTCGTCTCGTACCACGAAGCAGTGGAACATGTGCTGTATGTCAGCAGTGATGGCTACAGCTTCTTTCCGGAATCTCAAGATCCCTCCTAGAAGGCTGTAATTGAGATCAGGCCCGGTGAGCAAGACGTCGTTCAGAGAGATTTCTTCGTAAGGTGCTCTGGAGTCGAAGACGACACGGATGTTGTCTGGCTTCTTGGCATGGTAGACTCCGATCCGTGGGAGGTACCAGCACTCCTGGCCTTCCTGAAGTGGTGGGGCGGTCACACATGCCCGTTGATGAGCAAGTTCTCCATGAACTCCATGAAGTGTGCCTTCATTTGTGGCCGCTTTTCTAGAGTGCATCTTACTGATGCGCATACTGTCTGTTAGCCAGCCTTTGTCTAGGCACTTGGAAGGGTAACGGTGCAACCCCAATGGTGGAGTTGTCTTGATGGAACACTTTGTCCATGATGTGCAGGAATCTAACGTCGTCCATAGATGGTGCCAGCTTGTGATCACTAGCGGTGCGGACGAAGATGGACTGACCTAGGCTGTCTCCGTCTAACCTTGCTGGAACGTTAGCCATGGAGGCGAGAAAGGGATTGTCTTGGTGGGGCTCACCAGTGAACCTCTCTTTGACTTGGAGCTGGCTGCTACGTGGAAGCAAGTAACTTGGGCGACCGCCTTCCAGGATGGACGTCTTGTAGGTAGTCACCTGAGATGGTCTATGCGCACCTCCAAGACAGACATTTCCCATGATGACCCCACCCAAGTCTAGCTTTTGGGCAAACGGAGCATCGTGTGGGCCGTTGATCTGTTGTCGGACCTTATCCACCCTCAGGATGTCCCTGCACAAGAGGAAGAATATGCCGGGGTGAGGGGCGAGAGGCGGAATCTCAGTGGCAATCCGTTTTAGGTGACTTGTCCTTGTCAGTGTGTATGGAAATGTACTTTCCCTGATCTTGAAGGCGTCAAAGAACTCTATCCTTGCAAGGGAGCAGTTGCTTTGGTCGTCCAATATGGCATACATCCTTTTGGACTGTTCTCTGTGCCCCTCGGGGTATACACTGACCAGACATACAGCGGGTGAAATATGTATTGAACACGTCACCATTTTTAAATATATATATATCAGTAAATATATTTCCAAAGGTGCTATTGGTAACAACCCAAGTAATCCATACATACAAAGAAACCAAAACAAATAAGTTCAGAAATTAAGTTATGTGTAATAATGTGAAATGACACAGGGAAAAAGTATTGAACACATGAAGAAAGGGAGGTGCAAAAAGGCATGGAAAGCCAAGACAACAGCTGAAAACTATAAGTAATTAAAAAGCAATCCAGCCCCCTGTCAGTGCAAATTAATATCAGCTGATTCAGTCCCAACTGATGGCCTACAAAAAGGTCTCATTGCCAAGGTGTCACTCAAGACACATCTCATGATGGGTAAAAGCAAAGAGCTGTCTCAAGACCTTCGCAACCTAATTGTTGCAAAACATAATGATGGCATTGGTTATAGGCGCATTTCTAAGCTTCTGAATGTTTCAGTGAGCACTGTTGGGGCCATAATACGGAAGTGAAAAGACAATCATTTCACCATAAATTTGCCTCGACCAGGTGCTCCTCGCAAGATTTCTGACAGAGAATAGAATAATCAGAAGAGTTGTCCAAGAGCCAAGGACCACTTGTGGAGAGCTTTAAAAATACCTGCAATTAGCAGGTACTGTTGTCTCAAAGAAAACAGTAAGTAATGAACTCCACCGCCATGGCCTGTATGCACGCTCACCACGCAAGACTCGTTTAAAGTTTGCTGCACAACATTTGGAAAAGCAAAGTTTGCTGCACAACATTTGGAAAAGCCAGTGAAATACTGGGAGAATATAGTGTGGTCAGATGAGAGCAAAATTGAACTGTTTGGATGTCATAATACACACCATGTTTGGAGGAGAAATGGCACTGCACATCACCCTAAAAACACCATACCAACAGTGAAGTTTAGAGGTGGGAACATCATGGTGTGGAGCTGCTTTTCAGCAAATGGTACTGGCAAACTTCACATAATTGAAGGAAGGATGAATGGGCAAATTTACCGAGACCTTCTTGACAAAAATCTGCTGCCATCTACCAGGATGATGAAGATGAAACGAGGGTGGACATTTCAGCAAGACAATGATCCCAAACACACAGCCAAGGAAACTCTCAATTGGTTTCAAAGAAAGAAAATAAAGCTGCTAGAATGGCCCAGCCAATCACCTGACTTAAATCCCATTGAAAATCTATGGAAAGAACTGAAGATCAAGATTCATAGAAGAGGCCCACGGAACCTTCAAGATTTGAAGACTGTTTATGTGGAAGAATGGGCCAAAATCACACCAGAGCAATGCATGCGACTAGTTTCTCCATACAGGAGGCGTCTTGAAGCTGTCATTACCAACAAAGGCTTTTGTACAAAGTATTAAATAAATATCAGTAGGTAGCCATCTGTCTTGGCAGCTTCAACCTCTAAGAGTAGGTCTCCAAGGTCGCAGAGCCTTTGTGGCTCTCTGTTGGACATCTTTGGGAAACTCTCTAATTTAGAGAACAGAGCTCGCTCGATAGCTTCCGGCAAGCCGTACGTCTCCTCAAGACTCTACCAGGTCATTACGAGTCCAGCGGTAGGGCTCCTGATATTTGATGAGTAAGTCGAGCTCCTCTCCAGCAGAAAGGTCTAAACCTGTAATGGCACTCTGGAAGGACGATTTCCAGGCCCAATAGTTAATTGGCTTGTCTTCGAAGGAGGTTAGCCCTGAAGTTACAAGTTGGCTACGCGCTAGGTATCTGGCGAGGTCATAAGTAGCGGACGCTTGGTCGTGAACACCCTGGTTTGGGCTTATGCTGTGCATATTTAATGTAGACTGGTGTTGAGAGCCGCGGTGTTACATTGCTATTGGTTTTGAGTCAGGAAATGTGTACTTTTCCATCGAAAACATTGTTTTATATCATCATTTGATGTAGCTGACTGCAAATGTATAAAAAAATCCCAACAGAAATACCTTATTTACATAGGTATTCAGACCCTTTGCTGTGAGACTAGAAATTGACCTCAGGTGCATCCTGTTTCCATTGATCACACTTGAGATGTCTACAACTTGATTGGAGTCCACCTGTGGTAAATTCAATTGATTGGACATGATTTGGAAAGGCACACACCTGTCTATAAAAGGTCCCACAGTTGACAGTGCATGTCAGAGCAAAAAAACAAGCTATGAGGTTGAATTAATCCATAGAGCTCCTAGACAGGATTGTGTCTCAGTATTTCTGTTTTTATTTGCTAACTTTTATAAAAACATGTTTTTGCTTTGTCATTATGGGATATTGTGTGTAGATTGATGAGGAACAAAAATTATTTAATACATTTTTGAATAAAGCTGTAACGTAACAAAATGTGGAAAAAGTGAAGGGGTCTGACTACTTTCTGAATGTACTGTATATTGGCCATATACCACAAACCCCTGAGGTGCCTTGTTGCTATTATAAACTGGTTACCAACTAGTTAGAGCTGTAAAAATACATGTTTTCAGGGCTCAAACTACCCAGTTTATAATAAAAGCTTTTACTACTGGACTGGATCTGTCGCAGTGTCAAAATACAAAGGCGCGTTTGAGAAGAGAAAACGACAAAGCAAGCGTGCGGAGGTATGTAGCCTAGCCTGATCCTTGAAATTCGAGGTGTTCTTATTATTAACATTGCACCATATCATGTAGATATACAGTATAGGCCTTCTGCTCTACAGGTTAGCATATCGTCACTTTTTTAAATTTATTTTTCATTTATTTAAAGCAGTAACTTCCCTCAATGTACTCTGAACATTTCATGACTCTATGCCCAAGGAAATGTATTGAAATAGCTTAATAGTTTCATAATTGTATGTTTGTTAATGGGAAAATATTTGGCATTTTTTGTATTTTATTAGGATCCCCATTAGCTGTTCCTGGGGTCCACACAAAACATGAAACACATATGACATAATACAGAACATTAATAGACAAGGACAGCTCAAGGACAGAACTACGTCATTTTAATAAGGCACATGTAGCCTACATATCAATACATACACAAACTATCTAAGTGAAATAGGGGAGAGGTGTTGTGCCGTGAGGTGTTGCTTTATCTGTTTTTTGAAACCAGGTTTGCTGTTTATTTGAGCAATATGAGATGGAACAGAGTTCCATGCAATAATGGCTCTATATAATACTGTACGCTTTCTTGAATTTGTTCTGGATTTGGGGACTGTCTGGTGGGTTAAGTATGTGTGTCAGAGCTGTGTGTAAGTTGACTATGCAAACATTTTGAGATTTTCAACACATAAATGTTTCTTAAATAAAGAATAAGTGATGCAGTCAGTCTCTTCTCAACTCTTAGCCAAGAGAGACTGGCATGCGTAGTATTTATATCAGCCCTCTGATTACAATGAAGAGCAAGACGTGCCACTCTGTTCTGGGCCAGCTGCAGCTTAACTAGGTCTTTCCTTGCAGCACTGGACCACACGACTAGACAATAATCAAGATTAGAATAAACTAGAGCCTGAAGAACTTGTTTGTTGGAGTGTGGTGTCAAAAAATAAAGGGCTTCTCTTTATTACGGACAGACCTCTCCCCATCTTTACAACCATTAAATCTGTATGTTTTGACCATGACAGTTTACAATCTAAGGTAACACCAAGTAATTTAGTCTCCTCAACTTGTTCAACAACCACACCATTCATTACCAGATTCAGCTGAGGTCTAGAACATAGGGAATGATTTGTACCAAATACAATGCTCTTAAGTTTTAGAGATGTTCAGGACCAGTTTATTACTGGCCACCCATTCCAAAACTCTTTGTTAAGGGTTTCAGTGACTTCTTTAGCTGTGGTTGCTGATGCGTATATGCTTGAATCATCAGCATACATGGACACACATGCTTTGTTTAATGCCAGTGGCAGGTCATTGGTAAAAATAGAAAAGAGTTGAGGGCCTAGAGAGCTGCCATGTGGTACACCACACTTTACATGTTTAACATTACAGAAGCTTCCATTAAAGAAAACCCTTTGAGTTCTATTAGATAAATAGCTCTGAATCCACGATGTGGCAGGTTGAAAAGCCATAACACATAACTATTTTCAACAACAGGTTATGCTCAATAATATCAAAGGCTGCACTGATATCTAACAGTACAGCTCCCACAATCTTCTTATTATCAATTTATTTCAACCAATCATCAGTCATTTGTGTCAGTGCAGTACATGTTGAGTGCCCTTCTCTATAAGCATGCTGAAAGTCTGTAGTTAATTTGTTTTCAGAGAAATAGCATTGTATTTGGTCAAACACAATTTTTTCCAACAGTTTGCTAAGAGCTGGCAGCAAGCTAGAACCAGTAAAGGACACTTTACCACTCTTGGGTAGTGGAATTACTTTGGCTTCCCTCCAGGCCTGAGGACAAAGACTTTCCTCTAGGCTAAGATTAAAGATTTTACAGATAGGAGTGGCTATAGAGTCAGCTACCATCCTCAGTAGCTTTCCATCTAAATTGTCAATGGCAAGTTTGTCATTATTGATCGATAACAATAATTTTTCCACCTCTCCCACACAACTTTACAAAATTCTAATTTGCAATGATTTTATTTAATTATTTCTTTTTCATGCATGAATATGATGGCTCACTGTTCATTGTTGGCATTTCCTGCCTAAGTTTGCCAATGAAGTAATCATTAAAATAATTATAACCACTATATGCATTCAGCAGTCCATTAATCAATTGGTGTGTGTGTGTGTGTGTGTTTGTGTGTGTGTGTGTGAGTGCTGCAGGGTTGAAGCTACGAACCCATAGGCTTGGCTCTCTCATCCCTTTCAGGCTTCTGGGAGGCGCACAGTTTCAGGATTGTCCTCGTTGAGGAAGATATCCGTTCCTCTCAAGTTCTTGGCTCTTTCCAGAACAGCTACCTTGTCCTTGAACGTCAAGAACTTGACCACTATCGGCCTGGGCCTGTCACCTGGGCCGGTGGTGTGTTTTCCAGTCCTGTGGGCGCGTTCTACCTCAATCTTCCTGTGGTCCATCTTCAATTTCTCAGAGATAATTTTCCTCACTTTGTCCTCAGACTCCGTCCAGGTCTCATGTGGAGATTCTGCAATTCCGTCCACAACCACGTTGTTCCGCCTTGAACATCTAAAGCTATTTTCTTGTTGTTGTAACAACTGCTTGTAGAACTCATTTTGTTTGTTTAAAAGATCCTTCACATGTGATAAAGAGACACCACTGCTGTCCTCAACGGTACTCCCGCTGCCTTTGGTCTTTGTCATGGTAGCTAGCAACGTAGGTTACGCTGTTACTCCTCGCAGTGAAGGGGATGGTATCCGTGGTCCCAGCCACAATGGCTAACCGCTTCGCGGGATGCGATCAAGCCCTCAAGAAAACCCCGCTAGCTGGCTAGCTGCAACGCCAAATAGCTCCTCAGACCCGTCCTTGGTCGGCAGGATCACTGGACAGAGACTAGCAGTCCCTGCAACTGATGCCAACTGAGTCACGGGATCCAAACTAAAATGTTAGCTAGCTACTAAGAACTTTCCAATACACTTTCAAAACAACAGACTTTTCAGAACAACAAAAACCGAGCTCTTCTTCGCTCCTCGTATCCCTGTATAATATGGTCATTTTGGAGATTAGGTTTTCATCAGACAGCAAAGATATGTGCCCTATGTATTTATGACAAGGGGTGTTGAGGAGACAATAGACATTATGTCACCTTCCATTTGGGCGGCAGGTAGCCTAGTGGTTAGAGTGTTGGGCCAGTAAACGAAAGGTCCCTGGTTCAAATACCTTAGCCGACATGGTGAAAAAACCTGTCGATGTGTCCTTGAGCAAGGCACTTAAACCTAATTTGCACCAGGGGCTGACCCTGTAGGTAGGCTTCATTGTAAATAAGAATTTGTTCTTAACTGACTTGCCTGTTTAAATAAAATTACTAAATAAAATATCCCAAAAACAGTGTGATAAATAAATGTAGGCTAAATAGTGGTTTGAGCTAATGTGAAAACATAAACCCACTAATGGCCCTGCTCATAGAGGTTTATGATAAGCAATCATTCAATAAAGTAAAGTTTAGCTACTTACTCGTTGGAGTAACTCGCTGCCCATTTGGAGAAGCTGCAACAGGGTTGTGTCTCCAATTCTGTTTTGGAATATGGAAAATGTTTCCAGGACAACAGAGTTTTTGTGGGCAGCATAATCTATGTGGCAAACTAACTATTCCTCATTATTTATACCTTCAACTAAACCGTAATCTATGACATCAAGCTCCATTTAAGGGCAGATCGTGACGTTTCTACTTAGCAGGGTTTCCAACATGAGGGCATTCATGCGCAGTTGCTACCCATCTCCGCTGCTGTGGCAGTCGGCTACATAAAATAATGACTAATAATTGCAAATATTTTTGGTGGAAAAGTACATGTCGTGACTCAAATTCGCTAGTACTTTTGACAAAAATGGCTAATTATTCCAAACACTTTGTCCACAGTTTGCGGTTTTGTGAATCATGCATTCACTGACAATGGAGCAGAATGAGGCCTGCATCCAGCAATGTCATGAGTCCGGTGACCCGTTTTTGCAGCTGTCTCAGTTCTGCACTCCAGAGAGAGAGAGAGAGAGAGAGAGAGAGAGAGAGAGAGAGAGAGAGATAGAGAAAAGAGAGAGAAAAGAGAGAGAAGAGAGAGAGAGAGAGAGAGAGAGAGAGAGAGAGAGAGGGCAAACTCCACGAACTACAGTAGTTTCAATGTATGGAATCACTTGTGAGATTCTGGATTTGGGTAAACCTCTCCTTTAATCTCTAACTGGCCCCCAGAGCACATTAAAACCACAGCACACAAAAACAATAGTTGCGGTTAGTCAGTGTTAAATCCCCGCCTTAGTGATTAGGCAGGCTAGGGGTATCAATCCTTCACTCACATGATCATGTTGACATAGCGATGACTGTAAGAGACAGGTGTGATCCTGAGCATGTTGAAGAAATACCACACATGCCTTATCACCCCATATTCAATGTCAGAAAAACGACAAGTGAAAGGTTAATGTTATTCTTGGAGATGAGTGGTTTTAGCGAGGGCTTGGCAGGTGATCTGACCTCACCTGGGCCGGTCATCATTGACAACGCTCTAGGTAAACATTCCTGAGTCATGATTGGGAGCAGAGAATGAGGGGGGAGGGAGTCAGGGGGTGCAGTCATCCAGTAAGCGACCACACACAAAGCACCTAATGTCTGCCATTCATCTGGCGTTCATCTACATTTGTTCACTTGTTCACTGCGCGGTATGTTTTTGGGACCAACGCCGGTGGCATTTGACTGCCGTCTGGTTTTGTCCGTTTCTACATGTAGGATCGTTTCGCCCGTCGGTAGAGACATTTTTACTCAGAGAATCAGAGAAGAAGATAAAAAATAAGAAAAATATCGTTTTTTTTCCCAGTGACATTGCAGCTTGCTAAATGAGCCAGTCACACTTCATACGCAATGAAGGGGATGGTAGCTAGCTAAGTGCACAGACACAATGCACAAACACTAAATCCTCAGCTAAGCTAGCTATTGTTAAGGTCGCGTCAATTCAAATCTGGTATTGGAACAAAAGGATTACTACGCCGTTTAAATCATCTATGTATTTTATTCTAGCAAACCCTTAAATGGTAAGTATGAAGTTCGTATATACAGGCTCACTGTGTCACCACACAGGGCAAACAGCAAGCAGGGCCAGAGAAGAGAGAGAGAGAGAGAGAGAGAGAGAGAGAGAGAGAGAGAGAGAGAGAGCGCAAGAGAGCGAGAGCGCAAGAGCGCGAGAGTGAGTGAGCAAACAGTCAGCAGCGCTAGAGAAGAGACCCGAGCCCTATCCTTTGTTCTTCCTTAAATACTCCGACAGAATAGTTACCGCTCCTTGCTGGCCTGTCAGAGTAGAGGCTGAGTGTGGTTTAAACTTACTCAGCCTATCGTTGGCGTGCAGGCTGGTCCCAGCCTCGTGACGCAATCCAGTTGACGGAAGCAGTGGTCCTCTCAGTAGATGTCCTAGTTTCATATTACAACAAAATACAGTTCTATCGTGAAACCCCCAGCTAGCACATTCTTTCCACATGGCTCCCCCACACACAAGCCTACAGCAGTTCTACGATCACACAATACATTCAGTTAATAACTCTTGTTGTAGATTAACATATTCATTAGCTAAACATGTATCAGCCCTTACACTATCTGGCCACTAGTAACATTATAATTCAATCACAATGGATTAGTTTCATGAAATAAAGCAGCTGCCTGTTAGCTGCCGATCGAGTTAGTGGATTGTCTTTAGCTAGCTAGCTATGTTGTGCCTAGTTGGGCTGGCACTGGCAGTATGTCGAGTTAATTAAATTATTTCTTAATTATATTGCTAGTTAGCGATCTAGCTTTGGCCATCTGGCTAGTATCAACAAGGGCTTTCTACAATTCAAGCAGCTAAGTAGTTAGCTGACATTGGCTACCTACAACTAGCAACAAGGGGACATGCCAAACAAAGCTTATGAAAGCAACGCTACTGCCAATTTATGGTTTGGAGTATTTTAACAAGGCTGACGGATGATGATCTGTGCGGATCTGTGCTATGTGAAAACAAAAAAGATGCCGACATTCTGTTCAGAGGTGCTAATTAGTCCTACTCTCGGGCAGGCAGACGCTCGACAATCCTACCCGTCTGTCTGAGCCCTAAGATATGCAGTCAATCAGTTGGCTATGCTATAAAACTGTAGTGGGGTAATGAGATGTTTATGGAGCTACAGGCCAGTGATAGTATGTCTCTATAGATTGATAAAAGAACAAACCCACTGAACAGTTGTCCCATATGCTCTGCAGAGATGGTTTGACAATACCTTTAGTCTATATAAAGTTTGACTGGTAAAGCTAGTGACCAAACAAATAAAATGAAACACTACAACCCTTAATCTCTAAATTGTGGCCCAACCGGCCCCCAGAGTACATTAAAGCCACAGCACACCAAAACAATAGTTGCGGTCTGTCAGTGTTGAAATCCTCGCCTCAGTGATTAGGTAGGCCAGGGGTATGTATCAATCCTTCACTCACATGACCGTGTTGACATGGTGATGACTGAAGGAGATAGGCGTGATCCTGAGTACGTTAAATAAATACCACACATGCCTTATCGCCCCAGATTCAATGTCAGAAAAGTGAAAAGTGAAAGGTTAATGTTATTCTTGGAGATAGGCCTAAGTGGTTTTAGCGAGGGGTAGTCTTAGCGCATGTTTAGGGATATCTCTATCTCCTCTCCTCTGACCTAATCTCCACACATCTGCTCTCACATGGAGTGGAGGGCAAACACTCTCTGAGGAATCCATGTGTGCACCCCCCCCTGCTTCCACTTCCACTCACACACCTCTTTCTCTCATTCACCAGGCATGAGCTAGGGCTGAAGTCACACGGGACTTCTTAAAACCGTATTTCATTTAACCATTCTTCAACCAGGCAAGTGTCCTCAGGGAACCTTGAAAAACAATAGATGAGGAGAGAAGAGAGAGCGAGAAAGAAAGTGCATATAATATACCCATGCATTAGTCTTTGAGTCATCTTGAGTTCTGTTCTGCATTGGGACAAAAGCCGCTGTGACCTCTCTCTCTCTCTCTCTCTCTCTCTCTCTCTCTCTCTCTCTCTCTCTCTCTCTCTCTCTCTCTCTCTCTCTCTCTCTCTCTCTCTCTCTCTCTCTCTCTCTCTCTCTCTCTCTCTCTCTCTCTCTCTCTCTCTCTCTCTCTCTCTCTCTCTCTCTCCACAATGTCCTCATGCAGTAATTTGTGTTAAATTATCACTGCTCATGCTGTGTTAGGAACACCACTGATCGAGCATATAAAATTACAATTAGAACACATTTAATTTTCCACGATCTAGCATGTAATGTACTACCAAGAATCCTAAGGGTGACTATAAACCCTAGCGTCTGATATCGCCAGTAGCCAATCATTGAGTTTTATATACACGCTAAAGTCATCACCATCATGATTTTATTATCAGTTTATTTTCTCCCTTAGCTTTGTGCTGCTAGCGTATCGTCAACCTAATTCCTAGGCAGTAGATTAATTCCTGTTGGGTTCAATCCTCTCTATGGCTGACATACAGTATGATGCAGGGTCTCATTGATCTAATTTATAACAGCCATCATCACGCCGCAAATTAGCCCCCTTTGTAAGAGAAGCTCTCTAAGATCAGTGCTAATGGGAGAATTTGCGTCCTCTGCTAACTTGGCTAGCTCGAAGCGCTAATGAGGGCTATTCATCTGCAATGGAGACATCAGGGAAAATATTGTCATAACACACATCGCTAACTGCTAATAGCCTAGCTCGCTAAAGCCAGGCGGGCAGCCATCAATAATCAGGAGGGGAGAGGATCAGCTGGCTAACCCAGCGTGATTGGTCATTAAAAACATCACAGACTGATACATAACATCTGCAAAAACAAATTGATACTTGAGTAGTCCACATTAGTGTGGAAAAGAGACACATGGCTTGTCATCATTACATCTAGTATATTAAGATATTGGTCAGAAAATGTGTTTTTTATTCCAATCTGGCTGATACTGGGGAAATAATTTGATCCCAATTGACCTGATATAGCTGAAGCAAAGTGTGTGTGTGTGTGTATAGAGGTTTCTCCATGACAGGGGCACATAAGCCCAGCCAGGCATGATGATGATGATGACTCAAATCTGCTTGGAGTGCCAGCCCAGCGCCCAGCGCTCCTTCTCTGTCAACTACAATCCTCCTCTCATCCTCCACTCGCTGCCAGCATGTCACATGACCTCTCACTCTGCATCTCTGGCTCAATACTCTGGAAATACCTTTTCAGCTGTGCTGTGGCCTATTTCACAACAACACTGTCAGCAACTCCCCTCAATACAGCAGTACTCTCTTAGACTGACTAAAGTACACTTGGCCATGAAGACCAAATAAACTGTTAAAGTTTAAGTTTTTAGATAATTGTACAAAAAAAAAATATCACAATATTTGTTTGTATCGGTCATGTGGCAGCAAATTCGTCACTGTGAATACATTGTGCTGGTTGTTAGCCTAATGCTGGGTCCTGCCCCGGAACCAGCTAGCTGCCTCAAACCGAATAAATGGAGAAGATGGACAACGTATAAATGGGTGACATTAGGCGATGCCTATCGTGCTCATTCATTTGGGAGGCATAGCTTCAAGTATAGCGTAGATCTGCACAACAAATCTTAACATTAAACCCCTTTTGGGTTTGGAACTAAATTAAAAACAAAGTTTTGAGTGAACTATCACTTTAAATCTTGTTGACAACTTGATTGATACTTCAAAGCATATGAACTTTTCACTCATGAAGGAAAGCATGGCCAACACACACTTATTGATACAATAGTAGGTCTACATATCAAGTGTTGAAGTGTATGTTTAGGAGAATATCAGACAGCCAGCACATACTTCGACACACTAACCATAACAGTAAATCTCCCTGACATCACATTTACGGTGCCTTGATGTACGGTAGAAATGCAAGCGATACAGATTATGTAGGCTCTTAATTTGATCACCCTGTTATAGGTTAACTTTCCTGCAATGCAGGAAATGTCAAACTTGTAGTATATTTGAGGTTTAAAAAGGCTTCTGAAGTTTGTTATTTCAATTTTGAAGTTTCAGACGTGATTTCCCCTTGTGTCCATTCATTATAATCCACACCATAATTCAAATTTCCTGTTTCTGCAGGATTATGTTCCTGCTGTAGTAAACGGTCTCCAGTTAAGATTCTAAAATTAAGATCCTACATCTGTAGATAAAAGTAAAATATGATAACGATTCTGTAATGTCTTACTTCAACACTGTCTGTTTGATATGACAGATTTACTGTACATGCCCCTCAGTAGCGACATAAGAATAATGTGATTTATTTGCATGTTTTTTCAGAAGTTTCTTTGATGATTTCGATGTGGACAAGGGGGCACACTCACGCTCCTGATCAAAGATACTCATTCACAGTAAATCATTTTTGAGGCATACATTAACTTTTCACTAATGAAGGACCATGCAACATTTTTTATTGTTGTCGTAATCTCTTCTAAACTACTGCCCAGAACCCTCTTTCCACACCTCTTGGTCTCTCTCTGGTCTCCTGTCAACCACTTTGACTGTGGATGATATGTGCACAAGCATACACCCAGCAAAGCCCAGACCAGTCAAGCCTAGCCCAGGCTGAATCCTGCCAATTCCAGCACAGTGGATCCCAGATGGGGAAGCCCTGAGCAGGAGAGGGGGGTAGTGAGATCTGGAGACCTGTGTTTATCATGGTGAAATAGAGCAGATCTAATTCACCCAGGGGGAGGGAGGGATGGGAGAGTGGAGGAATGGAGGGAGCACAGGAGAAAGACTGATAGATACTCAGCCCCATGTTGTTGATGTTTATGGTGGCTGATGACGTCTCTAGGCAGAGTCTCCGTGTCCATAGTTATGTATAGCAGCTCTCTTCCTCTCTCTTTTTCTCCCTCTCTCTCCTCTGCTAACCCCACACTCCCTGCATAGTTTATTAAATACCAAGTCTCCATCTGCATATGAGCTCTCTATCATAGCAAGTATGCTACTATTCATACACTGTACATTACTGTTTTATTGGAATTAAATTAGATAATTGCACATAGAAGGCAGTACTTATTAACCAAAATAAAGTGAGGCTTTTTGAAATGATATAAAACTACCACGCACAAATGTGTAAATCAAGGTTATTTTTTTAAAGCAATTTCCTCTGGGTATGATGGGATTCCGAAGGTTCTGTGGTATGTTGGGTTTCTCTGGTTATTTTCAATGTTTGTGGCGGGGCTGTATTTTGGGTATATTCACATACTGTACATCCAGAAGGCACACATCAAGTTAACCACAATCCCAGACTCCTCCAGGAAGCCCAAACATGTGGCCGCTCCAAAAACCAGCCAGTTGATTGGCTAAGAGGGTAGCTAAAAACAGCCCACTGATTGGCTAAGAGGAAAACAGGAGAGAGAAAGGAAGGTGGGGACAGAGATAGTATACGTTAGGAGAAATTATGGAGACCAAACCCAATCTTAACTATGGTTTCAAGCAAAACAT
Organism: Thymallus thymallus; assembly: GCA_023634145.1. Taxonomy (NCBI): domain Eukaryota; kingdom Metazoa; phylum Chordata; class Actinopteri; order Salmoniformes; family Salmonidae; genus Thymallus; species Thymallus thymallus. The sequence goes on from CM042408.1 coordinate 11,745,234, forward strand.
TGCCTGCATGAAGGAAGGCATTTTTTGTTATGTAATATCCAAGTCACATTCAACAACATCACACACATTGATGCTTTCTCCTCATGGAGTAACAGCCTCAGCCATCTTATTGTATTGTTTTACAGAATGGGTTGTGGAGACACCACAGATGGGCGAATTCCAACATACTTGAATACTAAACGGACACACAGTGTGAGTCAAACCTCTGAGTCTATATGACAGCAATGGAGGATAATGACATATCTGACTAACCTAACGTAGCAAGCGTAGAAAGACTCCTAAGCGGAGACCCCACTTCTGTTTTTTTCAGGGAAATAGAAGTTAGGTTGAAAATACTGTATCCCTGAAAACCAGAAACATCCGCTTTCTGCCAACACCGGTAAGGGTGTACTCTGACAAACAACCACATATTTCAAACGTGGTAAGTATGACTCCAATAGTCCAATATAGGGGCGCCATCATAATGATGATTACACAACCCCATGCTGGCATGTTCATGAATGCTCATGTTGCTCACTTCTTACAAAGGTGCATTGCCTTACGTCAGGTAGCGCGGAGAATCATCTGCACCGATCGGTTGAGGGAGGAGCATTGTGGAGGAGTGATGCTACCTTTCAGAAAAACAATGATGCTTGTGGTGTTATGTTGTTTATCTGGTTACATTACAAGAGCTATGCCTGTCTCTTAACTACTTTGTTTCAGATTCTGTATATGTCCTCCTGTGTACTAAGTAAATATGGCAGAAACTCTATGACGTAAACAGCATTCCTGCCTCCATATTATTAGCAGTGTTTGTGTGTGAACTGTACGGTGGGTCAACAGGAAGTGGCACTAAGGGATGGACATCGGGCGCTGAAACATGCTGTTCTTTTCCCCCATCATCCCCCAGCCTGAGTATAAAAACATGTGGATATCTAACCCCCCTACGGTGTATCTCCTTTGCACGACCACAAGGACACTAGGTATATCTATTATGTTTATAGTTTTGTTTCTGTGTGTGTGTGTGTGTGTGTGTGTACAGAATGTGTTTGTGTGTTTGTGTGTTTTTGTGTTGTGTGTGTGTGTGTGTGTGTGTGTGTGTGTGTGTGTGTGTGTGTGTGTGTGTGTGTGTGTGTGTGTGTGTGTGTGTGTGTGTGTGTGCGCGTGTATTGGGAGAAGGGGCAAACCCCACTTTTCAATTGTCCCTATTTGGAAATCTTGCCTGAATCTTGCCTTTCCCTACTGTCTCCCAGTATGAGGAGCCTATACAACAAAGGACCAGTGCATCCTCCTTTGCCCTCTCTCCCTGCTGTTACATAAACCTCCCCTTCTAAAACTTCTCACGTAGCTAAGTGGGAAATACAATCAGCGGTATGTCCTCCCATTACACAACCAGTACAGGTTGTCACTGGAGAGAGAGGCAGAGAGGGAGAGGTACAGAGAGGGTTAGAGAGAGAGAGAGGCAGAAAGGAAATCAGCTGGGCTGCTTCCTTCCTCAACTAAATGCTGAGGCTCTGTGTCTGAAGCTAGCCTGTGGCTAGGAGTTAGTGGGGCTTAGCGTAACTTAGAGCTATAACCTCCACCTGTCTCCTCTCCTCTCCTCTCCACAACATACCCTCAGGGACCCTGGCTGCTACCGCTACATGAAAGCAACCTCCGGTTAAGCATAAATGTCAGAGGAACATTGTGGAAAATGTGTTATTGGGGTGGTAAGGTTGAGTTCTGTGTTTTTTTTAGTTTTTTTTCTGAATGACATTGAGGGAACATGTGCCACATGAAGTACTGTAAGACTGTTTGTAGATATGTGGTAGATACACATTGATCATTGTCCTTGAATAGCCTTCGTCAAAAGGTGAGAGGCCCAGGGATTACATTTTACATTTAAGTAATTTAGCAGACACTCTTATTCAGAGCAACTTACAGGAGTGATTAGGGTTAAGTGCCTTGCTCAAGGGCACAGACCAATTGTATTTACCAATTGTATTTTCTTACCTAGTCGGCTCTGGGATTTGAGCCAGCAACCTTTCGGTAACTGGCCCAACGCTCTTAACCGCTAGGATACTTGCTGCCAAATTCTAAGGTAAAGTATTCTACTAATCTCCTACCCTGAGCCAGGTTGATTGTTTCTCAAAACTCAATTGCAATCACAAGATTACGTCATAAAAAGAAGGATTAGGTTAGAAGCTACTGGATTACATCAACTATCACATGGACTGACATATTTTCATAAAAGATTTTGCCTTGCTTCCAGGGTAACAAGAGGATAACAGTCTACTATAATACAGGCCTGATTTGTTTCTTCCATTATGTAACTTCGTTTCGTGGGCCTTTGGATGACAAACAAGGCACATTCTTGGACTACAGAGGCTGCCGGAGAGCATTGTGGAGAGACGGTGGTGTCCGGTTTTACACAATATAGCCTACAGCGTTCCTGAGACTTTGTTTGAAACAACCATACAGTATACCGTATGTCAGATCAGAGTAGATACAACCCTGTTTACACACCAACACAGTTTTGTTTTTTTGACAGAGCCTATGTATGGTGGTGACTAAAGCCATGTATGGTAGCTGAAGGCTTCCCACTGGGCACATACGCCAATTCAACATCCATTCAACATTAGTTCAACGGAGGCAAATGAGGCCCTACAGGAGGCAGATAAGGCCCTACAGGACTGCTTTGAAACAACAGAAAGGGATGTGCTCTGTGAGGCTCATGGGGAGGACATCGATGGACTTACTGACTGCATAACGGACTATTTCAATTTTTGTGTAGACAACACTGTACCCACCAGGAAGGTACGCTGTTTTTCAAATAATAAACCCTGGGTCACCAGCGACCTGAAGGCCCTGCTGAATGAGAAGAAGGCCTTCAAGGAGGGGGACAGGGACAAATTGAAATGTGTCCAGAGGGAGCTGAAGTTGTGGATTGCTGAGGGGAAGAGAGGGTATAAGGAGATGATGGAGGACAAGCTGAGGCAGAGCCAGGTGAGAGAGGTGTGGAAGGGTATGAGAAATATTACTGGCTTCAAAAAGTCAAACAGTGGGTAGACGGAGGGGACCCAGGACAGAGACAATGAGCTGAATCCCCTCCAGCTCCCCAGGCCACACACCCTCATGGCTGGCCCACCCCCACAACACCTCAGTTGAGACAATCAGCGACCCCTCCTCCACCCTCTACACCTCGGACTTCAGATATAACTCTGAAACATGCCACCTACAAAAGTTCTCGGATGACTCAATTGTAGGGTGCATCAGGGGTGGGCAGGAGGAGTACAGGAGCGTAATCAATGACTTTGTGTTGTGGTGTGAGCAGAACCACCTTCAGCTCAACATCAGTAAAACAAAGGAGACGGTGGTGGACTTCAGGAGAACCAAGGCACAACTGACTGCAGTCCCTATACAGGGGATAGATTTGGAAATGGTTGGGTCATACAAGTTCCTGGGAGTCCATATGGGCAACAGGCTGGAATGGGCTGGTAACACCGGGGCTTCTACTTTCTGAGGAGGCTCAGGTCTTTCAACGTGTGCAGTAAACTACTGCATACCTTCAACCACCACTGCATCTTTTTTGCAGTGGTGTGCTGGGGCGCCAACATAAAAGCTGGTGATGCTTCTCGGGTAAATAAGATGATCAGGAAGGCTAGCTCTGTTCTGGGGATTAGCCTTGACACTCTAGAGGAGGTGGCGGAGAGACGGATTCTGGTCAAACTGCTGGCCATCATGGACAACGTCACCCACCCTCTGCATGCCATGGTTATGACGCAGAGGAGCACCTTCAGTCACAGACTGATCCCACCACGGTGTGCCAGAGAGCACTACAGGAGGTCCTTCCTGCCGGCGGCTATTAGACTATTTAATTCCTCACCGGGGTGCCGTGCCGTGCCGTAGTCAACATAGACCTGGAACTGTTGGGGTGTTAGGACATAGTTTAACAATTATGCATCCATCCGTGAGTAACTCTGGTCTGTAATCACTCATTCACTCAGGACTTATTTATTCATTCAGGTCTGTATATATGTCAGGCTCTGGCCATAGAGAAGCCTTTTGATTCTCTATATATCCTTGGTCAGAGTCTGACAGATCTATTATTTCTGTTTCTGGTGGTAGTTTGGTTTGGATCCCTAATTAGAGGCAGCTGCAGTGCATTGTCTCTAATTAGGGATCCTACATATGTTTGTATGTTCCACACCGGGTTTGTGGGTCATAGTATATTCTATGTCACAGTGTTAAAGTAAGTGCGTCTTCTGGTAGCGGTTTACTATTTCGTGTCTACGTCGAGATTTATTCAATATCATTGTTATTCTGTAGAGTTTGTCATTCATTGTTCATTGTTTTGGAATTTATATATTATAATTAAAACAACTGCGCTGCGCCTTGGTCTCTCACCGTCCCGACTCGTGTGACAATATACATATTCATGTACAGTTGTTATATCATATCACGTGCAATATTGTAAGTAATTCTTGGACTTAACTTATGTAGTCATTCACTCAGGAATGCATATTAGTATCCTGTCAGTTGTATCTTTTTTCATTGCTTTTAGTATATCGAATTTGCAATACATGCATTTATCTGTAATTAAACCATGCACACTAAGGTCTGTATTTTAAGGGAATTACTATTATTACCCTAAATTATATCATAAACACATTGAGCTATTTAAGTATCTCTTCCTGTCATTTACCTGTACAGTTAATGTAACCATTCAAATATTAACTTACCTGTAAATTTAACTGTATATTTACCTGTACAGATAATTTAACCATACAAAATATTCACTTACCTGTTCATTTAACCATTCTCTATATTAAGTAAACTATTATTACCCTCAGTTGTATCATACGCACTTTTAGCTATTTTATCTATCTATCTATCTATCTATCTATCTATCTATCTATCTATCTATCTATCTATCAATCAGAGAAAATGACTCTACCCCAGTCCTCAGCAGTCCAATCTGCACTGGTGGTGCCCCGATCTATTTAGTTGAAATGACGTGGAAACAACGTTGATTCAACCAGTGTGTGCCCAGTGGGTTGTCGTCATTCTCAGTCTTTGCACATGGTAAACAACAAATATTTAGTAAAATGACAAACAGAAAAGTCCTCTCCGACCTAGAGCAGGCAAACAGCTGGACATTATCTGACCAAAACTGGTATCAAACATCCATTCCCCCCAAGCACACACACACACATTCTCTGTCAGTGAAGAGATGTGGTTTGAGTTCTTTCTGAGTTTTGTTTGTCACTTCCAGATGGCGGATGAGGCAACTATTTGGGTCAGTGATGTTTCACATTTGCTTTAATCCAAAAAAGGCAAATTACATCAACACTTGTGGCAGCTCTGAAGGAAGGGGAGGTCTTAGAGGGAACTGAATCACACAAACAAACTCTCACAGTCATACCAATGTGACCAAACTATGATCACGTCACATTTAACACACTTTGAACATATTATATTTTCACAAAAGATGCTGCCGGCATGGGCCTAGTCACTTAACCACAGTGTTGACTGTAGATCTATGAAACTCTGGGTACGAAATAGACAAGTGATTTTTAGCAGACGCTACATTTTGCTACATCTCTTTTTAAAACCAAGCAACATGTTATATACTGTAACATGATATTTAATCTCCCTCCAATTTAAATTATATTCAAAAGTCTTCATTGGCATAAAGTTACTGTTTACCATTACTGTCAGGCTCTGACCTTAGGGAAGCCTTTGGCTTTCTCTATGGTTATCAAGGTCAGGGCCTGACAGGGGAAGTCTAGCAGACTTTATGGTGGTTTTGTGTTGGTCCCCAATTAGAGGCAGCTGCATTGCGTTGTCTCTAATTGGGGACCCTATTTAGGTTGTATGTTTGCCCACAGTATGTGTGGTTCATTGTGATTGGACACTCACGTTACGATTGTGTCCCTGTCATTGTTTTGTTTGCCAGTTCGCTCAAATAAAATATGTCGAAATATAACTGCGCTGTGCCTTGGTCGATCTTTACACCACGCCGTGACAATTACAATCCCTGGACACTACTTTACTGAGGGGCGGAGGTCAGCAACTGTGTACACAATGACAGCACTGGTCCCGTTTTATAACAATTAAGGAAATTACTGTTGTTATGAATTAACCATTAACATCAGGGTATGGCTATCCTCTTCTTTACAGTTTATTTACTATTGACAGAGCTTGGCTTTTTCTATTTACAGGCGTATCTGAGCAATGTGCAACTTGATTGCGCATTTGTATTTATTATGGATCCCCATTAGCTGCTGCCAAGGCAACAAGTACTCTTCCTGAGGTCCAGGAAAATTAAGGCAGTTGTACAATTTCACAACACAAGTGTGTTCCCTCAGGCCCCTACTCCACTACCACATATCTACAAGACAAAATCCATGTGTACGTGTGTGTATAGTGTGTGTGTATGCATGTGTCTGTGCCTATGTTTGTGTTGCTTCACAGTCCCCGTTGTTCCATAAGGTGTATTTGTTTTTTAAAATCTGATTCTACTGCTTGCATCAGTTGCCTGATGTGGAATAGAGTTCCATGTAGTCATGGCTCTATGTAGTACAGTGCGCCTCCCATTGTCTGTTCTGGACTTGGGGACTGTGAAGAGACCTCTGGTGGCATCTCTTATGGGGTATGCATGGGTGTTTGAGCATGACAATCTCTCTCACAAATACAAGTAGTGATGAAGTCAATCTCTCCTCCACTTTGAGCCATGAGAGATTGACATTTATATCATTAATGTTTGCTCTCTGTGTACATCCAAGGGCCAGCTGTGCTGCCCTGTTCTGAGCCAATTGCAATTTTCCCAAGTCCCTCTTAGTGGCACCTGACCACACGACTGAACAGTAGTCCAGGTGCAACAAAACCAGGGCCTGTAGGACCTGCCTTGTTGATAGTGCTGTTAAGAAGGTAGAGCAGCACTTTATTATGGACACATTTCCCCCCATCTTAGCTACTGTTGTATCAATATGTTTTGACCATGACAGTTTAGAATCCAGGGTTACTCCAAGCAGTTTAGTCACCTCAACTTGCTCAATTTTCAGGGTTTAGTGAATGATTTGTCCCAAATACAATGCTTTTAGTTTTAAAATATTTAGGACTAACTTATTCCTTGCCACCCATTCTGAATCTAACTGCAGCTCTTTGTTAAGTGTTGCAGTAATTTCAGTCACTGTAGTAGCTGAGGTGTATAGTGTTGAGTCATCCGCATACATAGACACACTGGCCTTACTCAAATCCAGTGCCATGTCGTTAGTAAAGATTTTTAAAAGGAAGGGGCCTAGACAGCTGCCCTGGGAAATTCCTGATTCTTTCCTCTGTGTTGTGTTAGACAGGTAACTATTTATCCACAATATAGCAGGGGGTGTAAAGTCATAACACATACGTTTTTCCAGCATCAGACTATGATTGATAATGTCAAAAGCCGCACTGAAGTCTAACAAAACATCCCCCACAGTCTTTTTATCATCAATTTCTCTACGCCAATCATCAGTCATTTGTGTAAGTGCTGTGGTTGTTGAATGTCCTTCCCTATAAGTGTGCGGAAAGTCTGTTGTCAATTTGTTAACTGTAAAATAGCATTGTATCTGGTCAAACTTTACGAAGGGTTGGTAACAGGCTAATTGGTCGGCTATTTGAGCCAATAAAGGGGCTCAAAGCCCACCTTAGACTGCAAGAGAACACCTTTGAATTCCTGAAGTTATGTAGCCCAGTTTGAACCAGTTCAAACAGAAAGTGTGTGTTTGTAAAGGGCTGCCTTTATGTAGTTCCCACAACAAACGGTCTCCCCTGCCTCCTCTAACCTCAGCACAAAGTGTCATGCAACGGTCTGATACCCATCTAAGGTGTAACTTATGCAAGGAATTAAACACCTAGCACAGTCCATAGCACATCTTATCTCTCTCACTGACACACACACACACACACACACACACACACACACACACACACACACAAAGCAAACACACACACACACACACAAACAGAGGTCTAGTTCAGGTTCAACACAGAGTGAAGTGCAGAGTGACGTACACACTGATGAACGTATGGCCCTGTGCACATAATTTCTAACATGAGCTCCATCTCCCCCTCTCTCTCCGCCCCTTTCTCTATCTCTCTCCCTCTCTCTCCTTCTCTCCAGATTCAACCTGCACTAATTTCACAGTACTACTTCTTCTTATACATGTCTCCCCTCATACAGCTCGTGTTTGAAGTGAAATGATGTGCACAGGGATATCAGTGTGTCAGGTTAACTGCACTTCACTCGGTGTTAAACCTGAACTGGACCTGTGTATGTATGTGTGTGTGTGTGTGTATGTGTGTATGTGTATGTATAGGGAATGCACTATGGCTCTCCTTAAGCGGTTGAGCCCAGTAATCCTGTATGGCCCAAACAAGTTGCTGCACGGCTGTGGAGGCTCCATATGTCTTTATTAAGGCTGTTTCACAGGCTCTCAGTGTTCATTAACACACACACACACACACACACACACACACACACACGTCCACTCTTCCTCACACACCACCAACGCTACTTTCCAACCTACGCACTGTCCTACGAGCTCACTCTTCTTCCCTCTCACTTCTCCCACCTCTGTCAACCTGACATTTCATTCCTCTTCACCTCTCCTCTATTCCCTCTTTCATCATACCTATATTCACGCTTTAGTCTGTCACTCCACAGTTGCAATGCTTGATCATGTTTTTAAGTGCCCTAAGTCAATAGTGTCAGTTCATCTGTTTAAAGACAAAGTTAATGCAACGGTGGCCATTGGTTTTCAGGGACCTGTCACCAACAAGCACACTTCAACCACAGGCTTGCATGGCTTATGTGTTTTGGCATCACAAATGTAGACAGACCCGTACAGAATATTCTTGTTTAGTAAACACCAATAGAACATATTTTTAGGACCACATGAGTCTTATGTGCTTACATTGGGAGACCTGGTTGGAACCGTAAACATACTGTAACTTTGCTGAACCGAAAACAATTGTGTGGTCAAAAAAGCGAGTCCCGTTATGAGGGAATAGACCTACTGTACATGTGTCCTCCACATTGGTCTGTGGAAGCTTGGAGCATCTGATGCGGCATTGGCAGAGCACTGCTAATGCAGCAAAAATTACCATCTCTACCTGACAGGCATGGAATTCACGTGTGTCACACGACTGTAATGACGAGCTTTGACCACATATCTTCTTCACACAGTATTTGAGTATGACAGAGATAGGTATGCATCATCACTACGCACCCATGGCACATTCCCCATAATTATATATTTTTTAAAAGTGGTGTTAATATTATCACCATACTGTATAAATCTCTGGAACTGGTCGAGCTAGGTCAACAGTGTTTGTGTTTTTTTCTTTCCTCAGCACATGCAGAGGGAATTTCCACAGAGACTGATAAACCATGATTATGGAAATGGAACCATGTGAGGAGACTGGTACAGGGAGACAGACCACCATGGCATTGTCTGTTTTAGTTCAAGATTGAAGTCTACTCTAATGCAATCTCATTGCCGCTCAATGTATTATGTGTTTTTTTCTTAAAGAAATTCCCCCTCAGGGATCAATAAAATATCACTTACCTGTTCATTTAACCAGCCTCTATATTAAGTAAACTATTATTACCCTCAGTTATATCATACGCACTTTTAGCTATTTTATCTATCTATCTATCTATCTATCTATCTATCTATCTATCTATCTATCTATCTATCTATCTATCTATCTATCTATCTATCTATCTATCTATCTATCTATCTATCAATCATTGACTGGGCTGTTCAGCTCTGAGAGGTTGCTGTTTTGGATGTGGTCCAGCTTCTGTTCTTGTTTCCAGCACCAGTCATCCTGGCTAATAATCATCTGTCTAAGTACTGGCACTGAGGCCCGGAAACAATCTGTCCTGGTCCACTATGAAGGCCCGAACATTAGGCCTGAATCAGGAATATCAGCTTCGCAGACATCCATGTCAAATTCTGTTCCCCTTGATTAAAGTGTACATTCTGTTAAAGTGAGCTAAAATAAATCAATCTATGCATTTTTTGTTGAGTACTCCAACTCATTCTGCCTCAAATTAGTCTTTTTGGAAGTTTATCTTGGTAAAGAGTGATCAGATGAATTGCAATTAATTGCAAAGTCCCTCTTTGCCATGAAAATGATACTAATATGCATTCCTGAGTGAATGACTACGTAAGTTAAGTCCAATGTGATATGATAAAACAACTGTACATGAGTATGTATATACAGACCTGAATGAATAAATAAGTCCTGAGTGAATGAGTGATTATGGAACAGAGTTACTCACGGATGGATGCTTAATTGTTAAGAGGTCCTAGCACCCCAACAGTTCCAGGTCTGTGTTGCCGACGGCACGGCACGGCACCCCGTGAGGCATTAAATAGTCTAATAGCCGCCGGCAGGAAGGACCTCCTGTAGCGCTCTCTGGGATCAGTCTGTGACTGAAGGTGCTCCTCTGCGTCATAACCATGGCATGCAGAGGGTGGGTGATGTTGTCCATGATGGCCAGCAGTTTGGCCAGGATCAGTCTCTCCGCCACCTCCTCTAGAGTGTCATGGCTCATCCCCAGGACAGAGCTAGCCTTCCTGATCAGCTTATTTACCCGAGAAGCATCACCGGCTTTTATGTTAGCTCCCCAGCACACCACTGCAAAAAGACAGACTGGTAGAAGGTATGCAGTAGTTTACTGCTCACGTTGAAGGACCTGAGCCTCCTCAGAAAGTAGAGTCGGCTCTGGCCCTTTTTGTACAGGGCCCCGGTGTTACCAGCCCATTCCAGCCTATTGTCCATATGGACTCCCAGGAACTTGAATGACCCAACCATTTCCACATTCATCCCCTGTATAGGGACTGCAGTCAGTTGTGCCTTGGTTCGCCTGAAGTCCACCACCATCTCCTTTGTTTTGCTGATGTTGAGCTGAAGGTGGTTCTGCTCACACCACAACACAAAGTCACTGATTGTGCTCCTGTACTCCTCCTCCTGCCCATCCCTGATGCACCCTACAATTGCGGAGTCATCCGAGAACGTCTGTAGGTGGCATGTTTCAGAGTTATATCTGAAGTCCGAGGTGTAGAGGGTGAACAGGAAGGGGGACAGGACCGTTCCCTGGGGGGCCCCTGTGTTGCTCACTGCCCGTTCTGACACACAGCTCTGTAGTCGCACAAATTGTGGCCTACCGGTCAGGTAGTCCGTGACCCAGGAGACTAAGGGTGCTTCCACTTTCATCCTCTTCATCTTCTCACCCAGTAGCAGGGGCTGAATGGTATTGATGAATCCCCTTTCCGATTGTTTGGGCCATCCGGAAAACACCTTATCCGGAGAAGACAAGGTGAGCGCTACCATCAGTCCTGTGTCATGCCAACAGCAAAGTATCCTCAGACCATTCATGTGTGGGGTTGCTTCTCAGCCAAGGGAAGTGGGCTCACTCACAATTTTGCCTAAGAACACAGCCATGAATAAAGAATGGTACCAACACATCCTCAGAGAGCAACTTGGTGATGACCAATGCCTTTTCCATCATGATGGAGCACCTTGCCATAAGGCAAAAGTGATAACTAAGTGGCTTGGGGAACAAAACATCAACATTTTGGGTCCATGGCAAGGAAACTCCACAGACCGTAATCCCATTGAGAACTTGTGGTCGATCCTCAAGAGGTGGGTGGACAAACAAAAACCCACAACTTCTGACAAACTCCAAGCATTGATTATGCAAGAATGGCCTGCCATCAGTCAGGATGTGGCCCAGAAGTTAATTGACAGCATGCCAGGGCGGATTGCAGGGGTCTTGAAAAAGAAGGGTCAACACTGCAAATATTGACTCTTTGCATAAACTGAATGTCATTGTCAATGAAAGCCTTTGACACTTATAGAATACTTGTAATTATACTTCAGTGTACCATAGTAACTACTGACATAAAGATCTAAGAACACTGAAGCAGCAAACTTTGTGGAGACCAATACTTGTGTCATTCTCAAAACCTTTGACCACGACTGTATATCTCACTAGGGCAGGATATTTAAGCCTCCACATATCCACTAGTTCCAATATATCCATAATATTAGTAATTTCCAGTGCATGAAGGTGATAGTTTGTAGTGGGAAACATATTATTATCTATATGTATATATATATATTTTGCCCACCCCACCCCCCAGTCCTTTTTCCATACAACTTCGTCTAAAGGTGTAGAATGAGTTCTGTAAACAATAGATATTATATTCTTTCTTTGATCTGCTATAATCTGCTAAGCCATTACAATTACAACTAGCTACACTTATTTCACCATTTACCATAATGAGATACAAGTTTTGATTATACTTACCATAAAATATATTTGTAAACTTACCATTAAGATGTACCATGGTATTTGCACTGTTAAGCATACTGTAGCTGTGACTAAGTAAACCTCTAATTGTCCTCCACCCGCTAAAATCTCCCCCCATCCCAAGTTGGGTTGTCGTTCCAGTGACCGGCTAACCATCCCTGTACACATGGACCCTAGGGCCTTTAAGAGATAGGGGCCCATCCTTTAAAAAGAGCACATGGTGCCACCTACAGTACAGAACCAGATCCGCAGCCAACATAATTTAGAACGCCTTTGCCTCAGTTGTACTGCATCTAGTTCTTTAAAAAAAGTAATATACAGTGGGGAGAACAAGTATTTGATACACTGCCGATTTTGCAGGTTTTCCCACTTACAAAGCATGTAGAAGTCTGTAATTTTTATCATAGGTACTCTTCAACTGTGAGTGACGGAATCTAAAACAAAAATACAGAAAATCACATTGTATGATTTTTAAGTAATTAATTTGCATTTTATTGCATGACATAAGTATTTGATACATCAGAAAAGCAGAACTTAATATTTGGTACAGAAACCTTTGTTTGCAATTACAGAGATCATATGTTTCCTGTAGTTCTTGACCAGGTTTGCACACACTGCAGCAGGGATTTTGGCCCACTCCTCCATACAGACCTTCTCCAGATCCTTCAGGTTTCGGGGCTGTCGCTGGGCAATACGGACTTTCAGCTCCCTCCAAAGATTTTCTATTGGGTTCAGGTATGGAGACTGGCTAGGCCACTCCAAGACCTTGAGATGCTTCTTACGGAGCCACTCCTTAGTTGCCCTGGCTGTGTGTTTCGGGTCGTTGTCATGCTGGAAGACCCAGCCACGACCCATCTTCAATGCTCTTACTGAGGGAAGGAGGTTGTTGGCCAAGATCTCGCGATACATGGCCCCATCCATCCTCCCCTCAATACGGTGCAGTCGTCCTGTCCCCTTTGCAGAAAAGCATCCCCAAAGAATGATGTTTCCACCTCCATGCTTCACGGTTGGGATGGTGTTCTTGGGGTTGTACTCATCCTTCTTCTTCCTCCAAACACGGCGAATGGAGTTTAGACCAAAAAGCTCTATTTTTGTCTCATCAGACCACATGACCTTCTCCCATTCCTCCTCTGGATCATCCAGATGGTCATTGGCAAACTTCAGACGGGCCTGGATATGCACTGGCTTGAGCAGGGGGACCTTGCGTGCGCTGCAGGATTTTAATCCATGACGGCGTAGTGTGTTACTAATGGTTTTCTTTGAGACTGTGGTCCCAGCTCTCTTCAGGTCATTGACCAGGTCCTGCCATGTAGTTCTGGGCTGATCCCTCACCTTCCTCATGATCATTGATGCCCCACGAGGTGAGATCTTGCATGGTGCCCCAGACCGAGGGAGATTGACTGTCATCTTGAATGAACTTCTTCCATTTTCTAATAATTGCGCCAACAGTTGTTGCCTTCTCACCAAGCTGCTTACCTATTGTCCTGTAGCCCATCCCAGCCTTGTGCAGGTCTACAATTTTATCCCTGATGTCCTTACACAGCTCTCTGGTCTTGGCCATTGTGGAGAGGTTGGAGTCTATTTGATTGAGTGTGTGGACAGGTGTCTTTTATACAGGTAACGAGTTCAAACAGGTGCAGTTAATACAGGTAATGAGTGGAGAAAAACTAACAGGTCTGTGAGAGCCGGAATTCTTACTGGTTGGTAGGTGATCAAATACTTATGTCATGCAATAAAATACAAATTAATTATTTAAAAATCATACAATGGGATTTTCTGGATTTTTGTTTTAGATTCCGTCTCTCACAGTTGAAGTGTACCTATGATAAAAAATGACAGACCTCTACATGCTTTGTAAGTAGGAAAACCTGCAGAATCGGCAGTGTATCAAATATAAGGACTTCTCTTTAGTGGGTGGATTGACTAAAATAAACAAACAAACTATATATTTTAATAAAAAAATGTATATCCCATATCTGCGCAAAAGTGAAGACTCTTGCTCTGTCACAACTCCTGTTCGCAGACACACATTAGCTTTGGCATTTGCATCCATTTTCTTTACTCACTCACTTAACTCATCACACTTTTCCAACCACACAAAACACACAGGCACCCTCCCTTCCTTAACACCCGCACATATACACCCATACATACCCACATACTGTGCCATTTATATCCTCTGTTTGTAGTGTTTTTATTTCTACCTTGTTCATTCTTGCCTAATTTCAGGCTTTGGGTACTTTTGTGTTCCAGTTCCTTGTATTTGGGGTTTTATTATTTCATGAACTGTCCTATCTTTTATATTTTTATAAATACTATAGATAAAAAATAGAATACAAATTATTTTACAACATTCCCTAACTTCAATAGTACAGTGTATTTATAGTTTATTTATTAATTGTTGTATTTGATTATTTCAGTACATTTTTCTTATTACAATCCCTACCATTAATAGTGTTGGATATTCCATTTTATTTAGAATAGACATTGAGTGGTCTTGGTGTCTCGGAAACAGTTGGTTATCAAAGTATAGCTTGTCGACTACGAGAGCACTAAGGTCACTGTACATTCTTAACAAAAGACCAAAATCTACAACCAACTCCTCTGTGTGTCAATATCTTCAAAGGCTAAATAAACGGGTCCTGATTTCTGCATTGCTGAAGCATACAGTACTGTAAATACATACCTCTAGACAAAGACCATGAGTACAATTGAGGATTTAAGTCAATGGGGCGAAAAATCACGTTGCCACTTCCTCTTTTGTTGAAAGCACATTCCACATATTTCTGGGCATGCTACCTGAATTACAGATGTTTTTATTCTAATCTTGGCGTTGAAATTAGGGGATTAAGAAAATTAGAGCATTGGAATGTGGTCGTACAGGAATCAAGTGAATGGGGCAATGTGTTGACATTATGGTTGGTCTGAAAACGTGTTCTGCTCAATCTTTGGTCCTATTGACCTATATTCATAGAGAGGAGAGACTGCCAGTGTCGGGCCAGGCGCAGGAGGTATGGCTGGATTCCCATGTGGCCCTCACTCCATCCACACAGTAAAACAAAGCAAGTGTGACTCAAGCTTAAGAGTCTGACTCAAGCTTAAGAGCTGTGGCAGCAAGTGGGATTTTCTGATAGCACTTTCGCTGTTTCTCCTGAGACTAGGACAGGTTTTTTCCCTCCACTGTTTTTACTATGCAAATCGGATCCACTTGTGCGACATTGTCTGTTTGAAAGGAAAGAGCCTATTGAACACAAACATATCCATTCCTCTCATCTCTCACTCTGAGCCGACTTTGGCTCTCGTGCAATATCTTAAAACAGCCAGAAAACCCTCACAGTTATGTTGTTTTGCGTAGGCCCAAACGTCAATGAAAACCTGTCTTGTTATTATCGTAAATATTGTGCAGACTCTGCCTCGGTATGAGAACCATTACATTAAAGTCTTAATGATTGAGCCGCTGCACGACACCAATGAAATAAAAATATATTTACAGAATACATTCAAAAAGTGTTAATCAAATCCTGTTCCCCAATAAACTGGGAATACCTCAACATGATATATCGCCATGGTAACGCAATGTTTTACAAGATGGTGGCGGTATCCAACGGGCGAGGTCATTGGTGTGGGCAGATTAGTTCCACATGTAAATGACTCAAACCCAGTTGGATGGAGAGAGACATCATCAGTCCTATATTGCGTAAACACAGGGGTGTAGTCCCAGGCTGATGGTCTATGCTTGCATCTGGCTAATATAGTGCAGTAAAATCCCAAGCACACGACATCATGGTGGAGGGGTAGAGGGAGACATTACAAGAGGCAAAAAGTGTCCTAACAGCCTCACTTAGAGGTATCGTCATCAAGAGAACACATGATTTGACATGCTCTTCATCAGTCAGTACACAAAGAGAACTGTGTCTTGCTACCAACGTGTGTTAGTGTTGATCTTTTCATTACAGTGACATCCTTCCCTCTGAGTCAGTACTAGTGTGCCTGTGTGTGTGTGTGTGTGTGTGTGTGTGTGTGTGTGTGTGTGTGTGTGTGTGTGTGTGTGTGTGTGTGTGTGTGTGTGTGTACGTATGTGCATGCCTGTGTGTCTCCCTGTTTGGTTGAGTGCTAATGCAGCGCTGCGTCACCTAGAGCAATGTCTTCTCTCATTAGGAAGTAGTGTGGAGCCTAGAGCCGAATGGTAGGAGCTAACTCTCAGTGAATTAACATGAGGAGACGTCCATGGTCATGAGAGTGTTAGCGAGGTTAGTGGTTACGCTAATGCCAGGAAGTCAAAGGGCCATTTAAGGCACCATATGAAATGTGACTGGGGAAGAGCAATCTGCGACAGTGAAGAGAGAGACAGAAGGCAAGATAGGGACATTGAGGGCAAGCCTGGAGAAAGAAGAGAACAGGGGCGGAAAAAAGGGAGGAGGGAGGACAGATAGAACATCAAAGACTAGAGGGAGTGCCTGTGGAGGGCATCGGAAACCCCTGCAGGGTGAGGGGGTGACACAACGGGCAAACCATCGCTTGGTTGAACCCATGACCTCAATTAGATACGTCTACCAAACATTGGTGTCATTCATTAGAAAATCAACAAACAAACACAAGACTACCAAGCATCCAAACTGTTAGGCTACAAGTCCTATGCCTTGTGCTCTCTATGCATTTGAGAACAGCAAAGGCTTGTGGCGAATTGAACGGAGCGCAGAGAGAGCTGGTCATATGAGAAAAGACACCCACTACATTCTTGAGCTTTGATAAAGAACTTCAATTTGTCTTAATAAAAAGTATATTATCTAATATCTATTTCCACATAATGCCTCGTGGTTGACTATGGCACGCCTTTGTAGCTCAAAATCCGGGTGTAAGATTTCTCTTAAACTGGAGCCAAGCATTCTCCCTAACTAGAGCTGAAGTGACTTAGTGCATATCTCAAGAAGCTATTCATTACAGAGGGCAAAGGAACCTCTTTGCTGTAGATAAGACTTCTCTCTATCGTGAAACAGACTAGAGAGAGTAGGCCGGGGCCTGATCTTCAAATGTCCAATAAGAATGACTATGATGATGGAGAAATGGTTCAATGCCAATGCCGTCCTTGAATTGCTTCAAGAACTATCAAGATGCAGTGGGATTTCTGTTTGTAAATAGGTTATAAGGCTGTAAGTGCTTGTATGGCACTTTGCCTAGCTAACCAACATGTGCATTGTGTTTTCTTCTCATCACATAAGACACATTGGAAGTGTTTTTACAACCGAGTACTCAGGTGTGTTGTGTTTGTGATTGACAGGAAGAGGGTCTCATATCCTGTACTGTAGGTGTGTAATGTGGCAGAGATGGAAGCTCTGTCATTGTGCTGTCAGTCGGCTCTCAGTGATTCATTGAATACACAGATAATACATACAGACTGCATTCCTGCTGTTTATGGAAAGGAACGAGAAGGGCCCAATGACTTTTGAAATGACAAGCCTGTCAAGCTGGAATTCTGGTTGTGTGTGTGTGTGTGAGTGTGTGTGTGTGTGTGTGTGTGTGTGAGACCTTCCTAGAGACACTGACGACATCTGTTGCATCATTTCTCAAAAGCGTACGGACACTCCATCTCTCTTCATTCAATGACAGAGACACAGTGTACAGTAAGGTCTAAGCATTCGCACTATGATGTCCCCGGAGTACAGTAGACCACATAACAGACCACACTCTATGTGATGATAGACACACAAAGATCATAAGCCTCGAGCTTGAACAAGAGTCAAAACAGGCAAACCAGGCTATGAGCATCTATACTGCACATTATTGAGTAACAGCAATAATGTAGTCCCAGTAATGCCATGTGATATGGGAGGATTAAGTTGGATTAAATAGGATTAATATAGGTTAAGATTATGATTTGGAGAAGATATGTTGATCCTACATCTGTGCCTGAAGGCAACATCTTCCCAGAGGTCAAGAGCTTCTAATAGAGACTGATGGATCACAGCAGAGCAGCCTATTGCAATATTCCACTGGACCACCTTATCTCACAAGCATTTTGCTACACCTGCTAAATATGTGTATGTGACCAATAAAATGTGATTTGATTAAACAGAGAGCCAGAGAACAGACATCCCACTTGAGTCTACAGTATATCCATTCTCTACGTATCCAGCAGATTTTCCATTAATTTGTCTAATCTAGTTTTTTTTCCCACCTTATTTAACCAGGTAGGCCAGTTGAGAACTACAGTCGTGGCAAAACGTTTTGAGTATTGGTCTCCACAAAGTTTGCTGCCTCAGTGTTGATGATGGCAATTTGCATATACTCCAGACTGTCATGAAGAGTGATCAGATGAATTGCAATTAATTGTCCCTCTTTGCCATGAAAATGAACTTAATCCCCCCAAAAGATTTCCACTGCATTTCAGCCCTGCTGCCCATGTCAGTGTTTGTCTCGTTAACACAGGTGAGAGAGTTGACGAGGACAAGGCTGGAGATCACTCTGTCATGCTGATTGAGTCAGAATAACAGACTGGAAGCTTTAAAAGGAAGGTGGTGCTTGACATCATTGTTCTTCCTCTGTCAACCATGGTTACCTGCAAGGAAACACGTGCCGTCATCATTGCTTTGCACAAAAAGGGCTTCACAGGCAAGGATATTGCTGCTGGTAAGATTGCACCTAAATTAACCATTTATCGGATCATCAAGAACTTCAAGGATAGAGGTTAAATTGTTGTGAAGAAGGCGTCAGGGAACACAAGAAAGTCCAGCAAGCGCCAGGACCGTCTCCTAAAGTTGATTCAGCTGCGGGATCGGGGCACCACCAGTGCAGAGCTTGCTGAGGAATGGCAGAAGGCAGGTGTGAGTGCATCTGCACGCACAATGAGGCGAAGACTTTTGGGGGATGGCCTGGTGTCAAGAAGGGCAGCAAAGAAGCCACTTCTCTCCAGGAAAAACATCAGGGACAGACTGATATTCTGCAAAAGGTACAGAGATTGGACTGCTGAGGACTGGGGTAGAGTCATTTCCTCTGATGAATCCCCTTTCCGATTGTTTGGGCTATCCGGAAAACACCTTGTCCAGAGAAGACAAGGTGAGCGCTACCATCAGTCCTGTCTCATGCCTACAGTAAAGCATCCTCAGACCATTCATGTGTGGGGTTGCTTCTCAGCCAAGGGAGTGGGCTCACTCACAATTTTGCCTAGAGAGCAACTTCTCCCAACCATCCAAGAACAGTTTGGTGACGACCAATGCCTTTTCCAGCATGATGGAGCACCTTGCCATAAGGCAAAAGTGATAACTAAGTGGCTCGGGGAACAAAACATTGACATTTTGGGTCCATGGCAAGGAAACTCCCCAGACTCTAATCCCATTGAGAACTTGTGGTCGATCCTCAAAAGGCAGGTGGACAAACAAAAACCCACAACTTCTGACAAACTCCAAGCATTGATTATGCAAGAATGGCCTGCCATCAGTCAGGATGTGGCCCAGAAGTTGCCAGGGCGGATTGCAGAGCTCTTGAAAAAGAAGGGTCAACACTGCAAATATTAACTCTTTGCATAAACTGAATGTCATTGTCAATGAAAGCCTTTGACACTTATGGAATAATTGTAATTATACTTCAGTGTACCATAGTAACTACTGACATAAAGATCTAAGAACACTGAAGCAGCAAACTTTGTGGAGACCAAAACTTTTGGCCACGACTGTAGTTCTCATTTACAACTGCGACCTCGCCAAGATAAAGCAAAGCGACAACACAGAGTTACACATGGGATAAACAAATGTACAGTCAATAACACAATAGAAAATCTATATACAGTGTGTGCAAATGTAATTAGATTAGGGAGGTAAGACAATAAATAGGCCGTAGTGGCGAAAATAATAAAAATGTAGCATTAACACTGGGGTGATAAATGTGCAGATGATGATGTACAAATATGCCTTTGGTGCGGGCAGAGACACTGGGGTGCAAATGAGCAGAAAATAACAGTATGGGGATGAGGTAGTAGGGTGGGCTATTTACAGATGGGCTGTATACAGGTGCAGTGATAAGTAAGCTGGTCTGACAGCTGATGCTTAAAGTTAGTGAGGGACATAGGAATCTCCAGCTTCAAGGATTTATGCAATTCGTTCCAATCATTGGCAGCAGAGAACTGGCTTTGGGGATGACCTGGAGCGCATGCTACGGGTGGGTGTCGCTATGGTGACCAGTGAGCTGAGATAAGGCGGGGATTTACCTAGCAAAGACTTATAGATGACCTGGAGCCAGTGGGTTTGGCAACGAATATGTAGTGAGGGCCAGCCAACGAGAGCATACAGGTTGCAGTGGTGGGTAGTATATGGGTCTTTGGTGACAAAACAGATGGCACTGTGATAGACTACATCCAATTTCCTGAGTAGAGTGTTGGAGGCTATTTTGTAAATGATATCGCCGAAGTCAAGGATCGGTAGGATAGTCCGTTTTACGAGGGCATGTTGGCAGCATGAGTTAAGGAGGCTTTGTTGCGAAATAGGAAGCCGATTCTAGATTTAATTTTGGATTGGAGATGCTTAATGTGAGTCTGGAAGGAGAGATTACAGTCTAACCATTTGTAGGTGTCCACATATTCTAAGTCAGATCCGTCCAGAGTAGTGATGCTAGTCAGGCGGACGAGTGCGGGTGCGGGCAGCGATCGGTTGAAGAGCATGCATTTAGTTTTACTAGTGTTTAAGAGCAGTTGGAGGCCATAGAAGGAGTGTTGTATGGCGTTGAAGTTCGTTTGGAGGTTTGTTAACACAGTGTCCAATGATGGACCAGATGTATACAGAATAGTGTTGTCTGCGTAGAGGTGGATCAGAGAGTCACCAGCAGCAAGAGCGACATCATTGATATATACAGAGAATAGAGTCGGCCCAAGAATTGAACCCTGTGGCATCCCCATAGAGACTGCCAGAGGACCGGACAACAGGCCCTCCGATTTGACACACTGAACTCTATCTGAGAGGTAGTAGGAGAACCAGGTGAGACAGTCATTTGAGAAGCCAAGGCTGTTGAGTCTGCCAATAAGAACGCAGTGATTGACAGAGTCGAAAGCCTTGGCCAGGTCGAAGAAGACGGCTGCACAGTACTGTCTTTTATCTATGGCGGTTATGATATTGTTTAGTACCTTGAGCGTGGCTGAGGTGCACCCATGACCAGCTCGGAAACCAGATTGCATAGCGGAGAAGGTACGGTGGGATTCGAAATGGTCGATGATTTGTTTGTTAACTTGGCTTTTGAAGACTTTAGAAAGGCAGGGCATATACTACACCCCTCTATGAAGATTCATAATAAACAGTGGACTCCAATCCACTTTGAATGGTGAATGATGACTAGAGTAATTTTATTTCTAAGTGAGTAGATATAAAATGTTTCTGAACCCTTGTAAATTAATCCCGATAATGCCATAATTAAGAAAAATAATGAATGAATCATGAATAATGATGAGTGAGATGTCGTGGGATGGAGTTAACTTTCCAGATGTTTACGGTGTAAATGGAATGGTATTAAATGCGTCAAACATGTGGTTTCCTTGTGTTTGATACCATTCCATTCACTCTATTCCAGCTATTATTATGTGGAGGAGAGACATGTAGGCCAAATGTTCAAGTATCATCAATAATTTTATTTATTACATTTTTATTTAACCTTTATTTAACTAGGCTAGTCAGTTAAGAACAAATTCTTATTTACAATGACGGCCTACCAAAAGGCAAAAGACCTCCTGAGGGGATGAGGGCTGGGATAAAAAATAAATAACACAAAAATAAAATATAAATATAGGACTAAACACAACACTACCTAAAGAGATACCTAAGACAACAACATAGCAAGGCAGGAACACATGGGGCGGCAGGTAGCCGAGTGGTTAGAGTGTTGGGCCTGTAACTGAAAGGTTGCTGGATTGAATCCCCGAGCTGATAAGGTGAATCTGTTGTTCTGCCCCTGAACAAGGCATTTAACCCACTGTTCCTAGGCTGTCATTGTAAATAAGAATTTGTTCTTAACTGACGACTTGCCTAGTTAAAATAAATAAAATGACAACATTGTAGCAGACCAAAACATGGTACAAACATTATTGGGTACAGACAAAGAGCAAGAAGGTAGTGATAACAATACATCATGCAAAGCAGCCACAACTGTCAGTAATAGTGTCCATGACTGAGTCTTTGAATGAAGAGATTGAGATAAAACTGTGCAGTTTGTTGCAGCGACCTTTAACAGAAGGTGACTGGCAGAACGGGTGTTATATGTGGAGGATGAGGGATGCAGTAGATATCTCAGATAGGGGGGAGTGAGGCCTAATAACACACTGGGGATGGAAACCAAATCATGTTCTGTGTCAAACTGTATTTATGGAAAACAATTACTGGTAAACATGAAGTTTTGATTTTTGTTACAGTCTATTTGCCTCTCAAGTTTTCTAAATAAATAGTGGTCATAATATTGATGTAGTAGCTAGTGAGTCATGCATAACAATGCCTGAGAATTAAATCCTCAAAGAGATAGCGAAGACCAACAAACCAACAAATGCCATATTCTGCACATAAAAAATGATAATGAAGTTTCACGAAAGTTTGTTTCATACAGTACTTATAGTGAATCGACACTTAAGATAAAACACATATACAGTCGTGGCCAAAAGTTGAGAATGACACAAGTATTGGTCTCCAGTGTTCTTAGATCTTTATGTCAGTAGTTACTATGGTAAACTGAAGTATAATTACAAGTATTCCAGAAAGTGTCAAAGGCTTTCATTGACAATGACATTCAGTTTATGCAAAGAGTTAATATTTGCAGTGTTGACCCTTCTTTTTCAAGACCTCTGCAATCCGCCCTGGCATGCTGTCAATTAACTTCTGGGCAACATCCTGACTGATGGCAGGACATTCTTGCATAATCAATGCTTGGAGTTTGTCAGAAGTTGTGGGTTTTTGTTTGTCCACCCGCCTCTTGAGGATCGACCACAAGTTCTCAATGGGATTAAGGTCTGGGGAGTTTCCTGGCCATGGACCCAAAATGTCTATGTTTTGTTCCCCGAGCCACTTAGTTATCACTTTTGCCTTATGGCAAGGTGCTCCATCATGCTGGAAAAGGCATTGGTCGTCACCAAACTGTTCTTGGATGGTTGGGAGAAGTTGCTCTCGGAGGATATGTTGGTACCATTCTTTATTCATGGCTGTGTTCTTAGGCAAAATTGTGAGTGAGCCCACTCCCTTGGCTGAGAAGCAACCCCACACATGAATGGTCTGAGGATGCTTTACTGTTGGCATGACACAGGACTGATGGTAGCGCTCACCTTGTCTTCTCCGGACAAGGTGTTTTCCGGATGGCCCAAACAATCGGAAAGGGGATTCATCAGAGAAAATGACCACCCCAGTCCTCAGCAGTCCAATCCCTGTACCTTTTGCAGAATATCAGTCTGTCCCTGATGTTTTTCCTGGAGAGAAGTGGCTTCTTTGCTGCCCTTCATGACACCAGGCCATCCTCCAAAAGTCTTCGCCTCACTGTGCGTGCAGATGCACTCACACCTGCCTGCTGCCATTACTGAGCAAGCTCTGCACTGGTGGTGCCCCGATCCCGCAGCTGATTCAACTTTAGGAGACAGACGCCTTTTTCACAACAATTGAACCTCTCTCCTTGAAGTTCTTGATGATCCGATAAATGCTTAATTTAGGTGCAATCTTACCAGCAGCAATATCCTTGCCTGTGAAGCCCTTTTTGTGCAAAGCAATGATGACGGCACGTGTTTCCTTGCAGGTAACCATGGTTGACAGAGGAAGAACAATGATGTCAAGCACCACCCTCCTTTTAAAGCTTCCAGTCTGTTATTCTGACTGAATCAGGATGACAGTGTGATCTCCAGCCTTGTCCTCGTCAACACTCTCACCTGTGTTAACGAGACAATCACTGACATGATGGCAGCTGGCCCTTTTGTGGCAGGGCTGAAATGTTTTTGGGGGATTAAGTTCATTTTCATGGCAAAGAGGGACTTTGCAATTAATTGCAATTCATCTGATCACTCTTCATGACATTCTGGAGTATATGCAAATTGCCATCATCAACACTGAGGCAGCAAACTTTGTGGAGACCAATACTTGTGTCATTCTCAAAACTTTTGACCACCACTGTACACTGAAACACACTCACTCCTTCACACACACTGGAACCCAGCAGGGCCGGCCCTGGACTTTCTGCCGCCCTAGGCAAGACAAAAATATGCGTCCCCCCCCCCAAATAAGTCATAGGCCAAATTTCTCCAACGTCAAACCAGAGTTTATTGTTTACAATGATGTGTGCAAATAATTAAATCTTAGACATCTTTATGAATCTAAGCATGGCACTTTTAAAAGTTAAATTTACACCCAGACAGACGCTCTACCGGGGCAGAAAAATATAAGCTTCAACTGATGGCTACTTGTCCATTGCATAACCCAAAAACAGAAGTGCTTCCCTAATAGATGCCTTGATTTAAACAAACATCTATTTTTTTCAGAATAGCAAAGTCAAATTGTTTGTCTCCTTGAATATTATAGGCTGCAGCTCAGCTTCAGAATGTCATAGACAGGAATCGATATATCCCCATAAGTATCGAAGTCACATCTTTCGCGGGCATTTTAAAGCTTGTTTCTACCATAAAGCATCACGGAGGTAAGCTTTTTTATAGAACGTTTTATATAATCTGGATACTTTTCATGTATTTTTTTGAAAATATGAAGCAAACAATAGATATTCTTTTTAACATTTTATTTAACAAAGGGTATGGGATACCCTCACTCAATTAGAGCCCTGGTTTTAACCAAACACACCAAGCCCTCCAGTATTTAAGGAGTGCATGCGACAGTATTTGGCTCTACCGACATCTATGGATAGAATTGTGTTTATCAAACAGGTAGGCGTACCACTTATTTTTGTGAATAGTAAGAGATGGGCTCCAATTATATATGTAATCTATGATTATAACCATAAACAAATGGAGGTCCCTTACCAGACAGAAGGGAATATTACTTTAACCCCTGCATTGAAGAGTTACAATTTTGCTATCACTATGCAGCCAATTACCTATAGTAGGAAAACGAGTTTCTTATTAATAATATGCCACCTGTTATGACACATAGCACGATCCCATAATTGTTACAATTACAATAAAAAATAACTGTAGAACTGTAAAAAAAGATTGAGATCATGTGAGCTTTAGAAACAAGTGCTTTCATAAATGCATGGCGGGCCTCGTTTCGCTGGAGCAGTGTAAAATGTCGATGACCCAGCCTTAATGAATTTCATTTATTTACATATCGAATTTGATTGTCCAACATCAGTTTCAGCATTTATTTATTTTGTCTGCGCCTCTTTCCTCCGCTGTCGTGCTGCATTGCAGTCAGCGATATTTTCTCTCTGTAGCTGTCCATGGTCCTGAAATCAAATCATCTGAGAGAGACAGAGCGAGATAGAGAGAGGTAAGACAACTCGTGCTCAATTGATAAGGTGGAAAGTCCATCGAGTCTCTCTTAAATTCATAGTAGAGCGCACGCATTTTTGATGAGTTTGAGCCATGGTCTCCACCCTCTCCCAGTTCGCCATTCTCCTATTGTAGTGGGCCACCGAAAACTTTCGCTGGAAATTCCCCTCCTTATCCTGATGTGGCCCAGCCTGCACTAACATATCCCGTAAAGAACCATTCATATATTTTGGCCACTCACCGGTGCTGCTGCTAAATCCGACACCCAGACAAAAAACAT
Organism: Thymallus thymallus; assembly: GCA_023634145.1. Lineage (NCBI taxonomy): Eukaryota > Metazoa > Chordata > Actinopteri > Salmoniformes > Salmonidae > Thymallus > Thymallus thymallus. The sequence goes on from CM042408.1 coordinate 11,771,283, forward strand.
AAAAGATCCCGGTGAGTGGCCAAATCAATAATGAAAATGCAAAGGCTTACAACTATTAATTACAAAAGGGGATGGGAAAGGAAAAGCATTTTAATTTACTTTTACAAGACGGGCTAACGTTGGCTAACTAGACTAGCTCAGCTGTCAATCAAATGTAGGCCTATGCCTGGTTTCTTGAGGCAGACAGTGAATGGTTTGTGCAGCACACTTGAAAGAAAAAGTGTATTTCTCAAAATTATGTTGTAGGTTAGGTTATTCCCCAAACCCCTGAAAAGTCTTTCCAACATTCCCTAATGAATTTAAGGTAAAAGTAACTGACATTAACTCTAGCTCTAGCTAACGTTACTAGTATCATCCAAAGTAAACTAGCTAGTAGTAGGCTGGACTCATTAACTTTTACAATGCTTTTTTCTGATAAAAACTAGTTAATTGCATCCGCCCCGTAGCCCATATTTCCCAGCTGTTTGCCGTAGTTTGGAAGTAATCACAAAAAAACTGGCCTTATTTTACGCTGCGGGCAACACAGGAAATATGGCCTAATGAGCTATGTAGTTATGATGTTGTGGGGGCTTTCGCTTTTTTGTAATATTTTGAATTAATAGTATTAAAATAGTATTAGTAAAAAAAAAAAACTCATTTGGGCGCCCCTAGCATTTGCCTATTCCGCCTATGCCACGGGCCGGCCCTGATCCTCAGTGACGACCCCCGCCTCGCCCTGAGAATGTGTATCAATGCTGAGAATCAGGTCAAGCATTCTGAAAGTGCAGCAAAGTGAGATAATTGTCACACTGTGATTTACCCAGACGGCTTAGGGCTTACCACTCAGATACTCTAAAGACCCCACTCTCCGCTCCCCCCGGCCCAGTAACATTCAAAAGGCCTTCGTTTCAAAGGCAATTGTCGCCAATCAGAGGGGGCGGGGGGAGTAATACCTGTTTATGACTGACAGGCCCTGGGATGGTTGGCGGCAGTGTGATTAGTGCCCTGGCGAACGAAGGCCCTCTGATGTGGCTGTGTGTGATGTCCCCGGCTATTAGGGCCCCCGGTCGCTCCTAAATACCCCCTTTAGGTCTGACTGGTACCTCCACCTCCCAGCACTGCTTTGAAGACAGGGCCAATGAAGAGTGGAGGGATGGGGGAATAGATGGGGGAATGGAGGAGGGGATGGGGGAATAGATGGGGGAATGGAGGAGGGATGGGGGCAGAAGGAAAGCCCTGAGAGAGGACCAGGGATGCTGAGGGTTCACACAGAGTAGTATGTGGTGGCATTCACTTCGGGGGAATAGATGGGGGAATGGAGGAGGGGATGGGGGCAGAAGGAAAGCCCTAAGAGAGAAAGTACCAGGGACGCTGAGGGTTCACACAGAGTAGTATGTGTTGGCATTCACTTCTTGAATTCAAATTAACTTGGGGAACTTAGTTCCCAACTTAAAAGAGAGCAATATTTTCCCAAACCTATACATATCCTCTCGCATCTAACAATATTATATACTGTACAAAGAATAATTAATCAATGTTGGTTGTTAAGAGCCATATTGGCTATGAAATAGGACTGGTTGCAAGAGCCGTTCTTTAATGACTGAAGACCATCTGAAGACAGAAAACCTCTCTATTAAGTAGGCTTATTAATACATGGAACCAATGATCACATTGAGCAGGATCAGTGTATTGTGGGAATACAATATGGCCCTCTGTATCTCTCCCATTACCTTTTATCCAATAAGGCCATTGGCACAGCTCATTTCACAAATCCTGATTGTGTCAGCTGACCTAGATTTAATGAGAAGATCTACTGTATGTCTCTGTTTCCTTTCCAGCTATTGGAGATATCTACAGATTTAGACTAATGAGTGGTAAAATCCCAACAAAATCGCAGCACAAATCTTTTTTTTCTAAATACTGGTCAATACTGTATAATGTTTGTCGTTTTGATCAATACAGTAGGAGTGCCTATGCAGTTTGCACATGGTGGAATCAAGTGCTTTCAGGTCAACAGCTCTTCCATTTGAGTGCATGGCAAAGGGCTTTCAGAGGGGAGGTCAAAGAGGCTGAAAAAGGTAAAGAGACGTTTGTTAATTCCTTGCCCCTGCTCTTTTCACATCGTGACCGACTAACCCAGAAAGGGAGGGGGTACTTAGTACCAAACCTAGAGTCCCAGAGTCTCCTGGAGTGTCTGCTGACCTTTTCATGTGTTCCAGAGACACAGGCCTGAGCAGGAAGGCAAATGCTGTTAGAACGCCACACTGTCAATCCGATTAATTCAATGAATTATTGGGAATTGGGTATTGTTGGTATGAAACAGGGGGGAGAGGGGCGGGAGGAATCACCCGAGGATGGGTATTGACCCACATTTGGGGGGAAAGATGGGGGGTCTTCCCCCGTCGACCCCCCAAATCCCCCTGGGCTGCCCACCTCATTGGTTCATTACCCGTGGTAAACATGCTTCTCCCCCTGCCAGTCTGTCTGCAGCTAGCCCTGGTAAATACCATAGGCCAGATTCCTCCACAGACACAGATTGTACATCTCTCTCTCTATGCATCTGTCTGATAGACTACATTCAGTAGGGTGAACCCATGTATCTTGTTTATCATGCTTACCCTAGGGCTGTGACAGTCATGGAATTTTGGATGTCATAATTGGTCAGCCAAATGACTGCAGCCATCGTTATAAATGTGTGTTTTAAGATGCAAATGTTCTCCTCTCCTGACTACGTGTGCTGCTGCTGCAGGGAGGGGGGCATTTCCTAGACAACTGAAGACTAATTTGCTACAACACCTTGCTTGTTTCAGCAAGGAGCAACAACGTTGCAGGCTGTAGTGTCCATGTTACAGCTGAAACAGACTCAACCGCACCAATGCCCGGCCGTTCCGTTTTCGGTCCCCTGTTTATTCCGACCCCCCCCGATTCAAATGGTTATTTTAGTTTCATGACATCGGTTACACAGTAATTGTGCCAGACCTAGCTTATTCTACACTAGTCTGTCTGACACCTAACTCGAATACTTTCTGACTTCAGAGTCTGGAAAAGCTCCTTTGATGGTGTAGTGAAGGTCATGAGGGGGGCTGTGCTTTTTTTACTGATTGGTTCTCCTCTGTCTTTCTCACTCAAACACAGCTCACCAGCCTCACCTGGTTGAATGTAGGGCCTACTTTTTTTCTTTACCTCAGGCTGGTGGACACAGTCTGAAGGGCAAAGTTGTTGTATTTGACTGTGTTTACTACATTACCTATGCCGTCTGGCCTCTCTGCTCCTGGTAACTTGTCACTTCCCATCATTTGGCTCCATTGCACAGTTTGTGCTGCCCTCAGGCACCGGGTTTGGAATACTGCAGCTGCACACAGATCGAAGTGATGTCTCCTCAGCCCCATTGCTGCACATAAATGAATGTATACTGTGGGAATCAAAGAGTTGGTCACAATGATGAGATTTAAATATGCAGACATTAGATCAATTAGGGTAACTTACATGTAAAACTAATGTTAAACTGTCCTGCCTCACTGTCTGCTCCAAAACACTTGTTTCACCTATTTGCAATAACATTTACATGATTAACATATTCATACAATCAATTTAAATATTAAAACTCATTTTAAATAGGGCTAGCCCAAAGGCCGGTATTAAGTGGTTTAATCTTACCGTCAAAAGGGAATCTATGCAGCCGGTGTTGTGTCGAAAAGCTCCCCCTGCCGTAATTTCGTCATCTCTCCCATGTCTTATTCAACTAGTATTTTTTTAAGTGTAAGGATAATAATTCACCCATAGTTGTTCTGAAATGTGTATTGCTTGCCTACATTTTACTCCCTCTATGTTTAATATAACACACATACATTAATTCTTAACTTCGGTTGCGTATCCTGAAGTGAAGTTTGTTCTATAGAAATGGGGGAGAAGAATTACTGCAGGGGGGAGCTTTTCGGCACAACAACGGCTATTACTCTCCTATCCCCGTAGAACGGTTCGTACATAAAAGTCTCCATTCAGGCTGTAGATGCGTTGGTTTCCTCCTTAACCCGATTTAATGGCAAGAAGGCGGAAAATGACAGGAAAATATGCATACTTTCTTTATTAAATAAAATGTTCCACCATGTTAAAGAGGCTAATGCTAATCCCTGATTGGCTGAACGCGATATGCAACATCCACGACTAGCTTTATCCACTGAAACATGCTGGTGGAAAATGTTGTTTCATAAAGAAAGTACGCATATTTTCATTAAATCGAGTTAAGAGGAAATCGACGACTTTGCAGCCTACATAGATTACCTTTGGATGGTAAGATGAAAGCCATCTGCCAGCCTTTGGGTTATCATAGGAACACTTTCAAACACTGACATTATGGAGACCAAAGACACATTGGGTATGTTGTAGGCAACTGATTGCAGTTGCCTTCTGGCTGATTGGGATAGCTGCGCCATCGGTCCCAACTGTTACATTGGTTTTTAGTAAAGCCTAGCAAGTGGTTGACAAAAAGGCTTTATGTACAGGAGTGTCGTATCTGTAGACTAGCATACAAACATATTTAAAAATAATTGTTATCATCATGCACTTCACTGTGCATAATGGACAGCGTGTTCTGTTTGCCTACCTGTGTGGACCACAGGACTCACAGACTATATAAATGCAGGCAGAAGGCCAGTGATTGCTATTATATGGCGCCCTCAAGTGGGAATTCTGGAGGGAAAAAAGGTACCTCTGCTCTGCAGCCTTTTCCATCCACCCTGTCTTGTATGGACTTTCAGTCTGCTCGTGCTTGCCTGTATGAGCACGTGACATAATTGGAGGCGAAGAGAACGTTCTTTCAATTAGTGATGGGAAGTTCGGCTCTTTTCCGAGAGCCGGCTCTTTTGGCTCAGCTCCCAAAGAAGAGCCGGCTCTTAATTTAGGATTTTTTTGTAGGCCTTTATTTTACCCTAACTTAAAAAAAAAAATGGTTTGTGTGTTGAAAACCCTTTCATGTGCAGTGTTTTTATGCATTTATTTTGTTACAAAAGCATTCTTTTGTTTTTAATCATTTTAATCAAACATTTTTTTGCACAAATTAACAACAAAAAAACAGCAAATAAACAGAATTGAACTAGAACAGAACTAGAACCAAACTCAAGCAAACAGTATTAATGTCCTCAGTGAAGATTGGCATTCAAAAAAATCTGATGCCTCAGCTTTGATGGACTGATCCTATTTCTTCTTTCTGAGATTATCTGCCCTGTTTTTGACAAGATTCTCTCTGAAGGAACCGATGTTGCCCTTCCATCACCTTCGCCAGGCGTGGAAAGACTGAGGCCTTGGCCTGCCACCAGCTCAGTGGGTCTTCTGCTCGTTGGATGATGGGCTCCTCAAGATAAGACCTCACCTCCAGTATAGCATCAGCTGTAGGATTTCTTCTTGTAGCATCTCCTGTAGCTCTTTCATAAAAAAGCCTCCAAACAACAGAGGTTTGTGGTTCCTCATACACTTGGCCTTCTAATGGCGGAGCTGGCTGGCTGCTAGGGGTGCATCTTGCTGCTGCTGCACTAATTCTCTGAAGTGCCTCATCAACAGCTCTGTTGTCATTGAATGCACGTTTTTTAAACCTAGGATCCAATAATGTGGTTTCTGAGTGGACAGTGTTGTACTCCATACGCAGAAATTTCCGGTCCATGGCTGAACAAAGAGCTGCAACCAATTCTTTCCCTTTCTGCATGGTTACAGTCTGTTGGGCTGTCACACGCTGCAAACCTTTGCATAGCAGGAGCATTTTTGAGGCAGAAACATAGCTGAGGGAGAGAAACAGCAACTTTTAAAATGAAGCTTTTTTTAAAGTATGTGGCATATTATATGTGGCACACTATACTGTATTGTTTCTGCAATGTATAATAGTGACTGAATGGTAGTAGTGAAAAAAAATGGTCCAAGGTACCTGTCTGCACTTATTTCCACAGTCACCTCCTCAAATGGTTGCAGGACGGTGCAGACCTCTTTCACCAGCTCCCATTCCTCTTGAAATAGAGCATCAACTGGTGCGTTGATGAGGGCCAGGGTGGAGATGATGGCATCTTTTGTTTCAAGAATTCGTTTCAACATATAAAATGTTGAGTTCCACCTGGTGGCACACTCTTGTTTGGGCCTCAGTTCAGGCATCCCCATCTGGCACTGTGTGGACTTTAGCCTCTGTGTTGCAACTGTGCTTTTGTGGAAAAACTCCACAACAGTCTTCACCTTATCCACGGTTGGTTTGACCACCTTTAGGGCATCTCTAATCATGAGGTTTAGTGTATGTGCCAGACATGGGTGATGGGTCCACTTAAGAATTTTTATGGGTTTGGTGATGTTTGCTGCATTGTCACTCACACAGCACACTACTTTGTCCTCTACTTGCCACTCTTTTGCCACTCTTACTAGCTCATCTGCTAGGTTTTCTGCAGTGTGTCTCTCTGTGAACTCAAAGCAGTCCAAAAGGCAAGATGTCATCTTGTAATTTTCAATGAAATGGCAAGTGACAGCCATGAAAGAGCAGGTTGTTCTGGAGGTCCAGCAGTCAGTTGTCAGGCAAACTGATGGAGCTTGTTTCACCCTTACTTGCCATAATGCCCGTTCTGTGTCATATAGTTTAGGTATTGTTGTTTGGGACAATGTTTTTCTACTGGGAAGAGTGTATGTGGGATTTAAAGTTTTGACAAAACTTTTAAAACCTCTGTCCTCCACAATTGAAAAGGGTTGGAAATCAGTAGCTATCATTTTAGCTAGCTCTACATCAATGCTGTGCTGTTTGGATGGGGTCATCACTTTGGGTATAAACTGGCTTATTTTGCTTTGAGCTGCAGTAGGAGAGGTTATACCTGCATGTGTGGGGAAGCCAGTAGATGCTGCTGCAGTTGCTGTTTTTTGGGGATGAGACACACCAGGATCTGTAGATGGGGTGCTAGCTTGCCCTCTCTCCTCTAACTGCACTGTAGGATGGACAGTTCTCATATGTCTATGCAGGTTTGTGGTGGAACCTGCTCTTAAAGTAATTTTCATCTTGCAGTGAACGCACTCTGCTTTGTTGTTTCCGTTGTCTTTAAACTGGAGCCAGATGCTGCTTCTCTTTCGGGTGTCACTCATAGTTACGACTCACACACTCTCCTCACCGCTATCTGACAGACAGTGTCGTTATTAACGTTGTTACGACTCATTAACTTGCAGTGGAGTGCCGCTTCACTTCACCCCCCTCTCTGTTTTTACATAATGGTATGATCCCATATCCTCACATCTGATTGGCCGCGATGCGATTGCTGACCAATCAAAACAAAGTTCTGCCTGTAAGCACGCAGCGAAAGGAAAAAAACTGGGAGCCGGCTCTCACTCGATGCGAGCCGGCTCTTCTGATTCACTACAAAGCATCGGCTCTTAGAGCCGCATCTTTTGCGCATGACACATCACTACTTTCAATCCATGCTTTGTGAACCGAAGTCGTCAGTTCAAAAATGTCGGACAGATCGCCTCGAGCAGACAACCCGAACTCTGTGGTTTGTAACATATGCGGTATTGCTTACACTTTACCAGGTACATTCATTGTAATAATTACCCTTTACCAGTCCACATATTGCCATTCATGTTGTTTAAAGTTTTAGCTGTATATATCTACCTGTCAAATTGCACACCTGTTAGCTAGCCAGCTAGCTTCGGACCGCGTAGTGGTTACCAAAACTTATACGGTCCATTTTCTTCAGTAAACAGGCGAACTGTATTTATACAGTAACGTTATAGCTAATAATGCACAAAAAGATACGTTTTAAAATGCTTGGCTTTTTTTTAACTTGAAGAAGCTTATAAATAGTTTGGTCCGGACACATCACTTCATTCTGCTGTAGCCTGCCAGAGTTCGAATACGACTGGACCTTTATGGCCTGAGAGGAAGGATCTTCCAGTATCTCTGTTATGGCACAGGGAAAAATGTAGTTGCAGGTTTAGGCACCTCCTTCCCCCAACCTAAACTACACAGAACGTTATAAAATACATTTTAATGCAATTAATCTTTTCAGAGGACGAAATCGTTGGCAACCTTCCCAATGTACTTCTGTGTTCCCACATCTTCTGCACTACCTGTCTACGCTCGCTGGAGTTTAACAATGTCATTATGTGCCCTGAATGCAAGGTACAGTACAGTACTGGCACCTGATGTCAGCCATACAACAAACACTACATGAAACTGATGGTCACTTACTTATAATTTCAAAAAGGGTATGGCTGTAAATGCAGTGGTGAATGTATACACTTCCCTGTATATCTATAGGCCCTATATTTTAAAAAATGTCACATTTACAGGAACATACACTACATGACCAAAAGTATGTGGACACCTGCTAGTCGAACACCCCCCCCAGACGTTTCCACTTCACAATAACAGCACTTACAATTAACCGAGGCAGCTCCAGCAGTGCAGAAATTTGACGAACTGACTTGGTGGAAAGGCGGCATCCTATGTTGTTGCTACGTTGAAAGTCACTAAGATCTTCAATAAGGCCATTCTACTGCCAATGTTTGTCTACGGAGATTACATTGCTGTGTGTTCAATTTTTTTTACACCTGTCAGCAATGGGTGTGGCTGAAATAGCCGAATCCACTAATTTGAAGGGGTGTCCACATACTTGTGTGTGTGTGTATATATATATATATATATATATATATATATATATATATATATATATACTACTGTTCAAAAGTTTAGGGTCACTTGGAAATGTCCTTGTTTTTGAAAGAAAAGCACTTTTTTTTTAAATAAAATTTATCAGAAATTGTCTAGTTTGAGAAACAGACTCCTCACAAGTCCTCAACTGGCAGCTTCATTAAATAGTACCCGCAAAACACCAGTCTCAACATCAACAGTGAAGAGGCGACCCCAGAATGCTGGCCTTTAGAAAGATATGCAAAGAAAAAGCCATATCTCAGACTGGCCAATAAAAATATAAGATTAAGATGAGCAAAAGAACACAGACACGGGACAGAGGAAGATTGAGAAAAAAGTGTTCTGCTTAGAAGGCCAGCCTCTTCACTGTTGATACTGGTGTGTTGCAGGTACTATTTAATGAAGCTGCCAGTTGAGGACTTGTGAGGCGTCTGTTTCTCAAACTAGACACTAATGTACTTGTCCTCTTGCTCAGTTGTGCACTGGGGCCTCCCACTCTTCTTTCTATTCTGGTTAGAGCCAGTTTGCTCTGTTCTGTGAAGGGAGTAGTACACAGCGTTGTACGAGATCTTCAGTTTCTTGGCAATTTCTCGCATGGAATAGCCTTAATTTCTCAGAACAAGAATAGACTCACGAGTTTCAGAAGAAAGTTCTTTGTTTCTGCCCGTTTTGAGCCTGTAATCGAACCCACAAATGCTGATGCTCCAGATACACAACTAGTCTAAAGAAGGCCAGTTTTATTGCTTCTTTAATCAGCACAACAGTTTTCAGCTGTGCTAAGATAAGTGCAAAAGGGTTTTCTAATGATCAATTAGCCTTTTAAAATTATAAACTGGGATTAGCTAACACATCATACCATTGGAACACAGGAGTGATGGTTGCTGATAATGGGCCTCTGTATGCCTATGTAGATATTCCATAAAAATCAGCCGTTTCCTAATACAATAGTCATTTACAACATTAACAATGTCTACACTGTATTTCTGATCAATTGGATGTTATTTTAATGGACAAAAAAAATGTGCTTTTCTTTCAAAAACAAGGACATTTCTAAGTGACCCCAAACTTTTGAACGTGTGTGTGTGTGTGTGTGTGTGTGTGTGTGTGTACAGTACCAGTCAAAAGTTTGGACACACCCACTCATTCAAGGGTTTTTCTTTATTTTTTCTATTTTCTACATTGTAGAATAGTGAAGACATCAAAACTATGAAGTAATGTCTAATGTCCATTGCTCGTGTTTCTTGGCCCAAGCAAGTCTCTTCTTCTTATTGGTGTCCTTTAGTAGTGGTTTCCTTGCAGCAATTCAACCATGAAGGCCTGATTCACACAGTCTCCTCTGAACAGTTGATGTTGAGATGTGTCTGTTACTTGAACTCTGTAAAGCATTTATTTGGGCTGCAATCTGAGTTGCAGTTAACTCAAATGAACGTATCCTCTGCAGCAGAGGTAACTCCTGTGGCGGCCCTCATGAGAGCAAGTTTCATCATAGCGCTTGATGGTTTTTGCGACTGCACTTGAAGAAACATTCAAAATTCTTGAAATGTTCCGGATTGACTGACCTTCATGTCTTATAGTAATGATGGACTGTCATTTCTCTTTGCTTATCTGCGCTGTTCTTGCCATAATATGGTATTTTACCAAATTCTGTATACCACCCCTACCTTGGTACAACACAACTGATTGGCTCAAACACATTAAGAAGTAAAGAAATTCCACAAATAACCTGTTTAATTGAGGGCGGCAGGTAGCCTAGCGGTTAGTGTGTTGGGCCAGTAACTGAAAGGTCGCTGGTTCGAATACCCGAGCCAACATGGTGAAAAAAACCTGTCTGTGTCCTTGAGCAAGGCACTTAACCCTAGTTATTTCCATGGGCTGACCCTGTAGGTAGGCCGTCATCGTAAATAAGAATTTGTTCTTAACTGACTTAAATAAATGTTTATTCCAAGCGACTACTGAAGCTGGTTGAGAGAATGCCAAGAGTGTTTAAAGCTGTCATCAAGGCAAAAAGTGGCTACATGATTCCATGTGTTATTTCATAGTTTTGATGTCTTCACTATTATTCTACAATGTAGAACATAGTAAAAATAAAGAAAATCCCTTGAATGAGTAAGTGTGTCCAGACTTTTGACACATATTAGTGTATGTCAATGCCAGTTCATACAACAGTACTTACCAGCAGGCTAATTGGCTGCAGTGTGAATAAGTAGTGTAGTTGTATGAAATGCAGTGGGTGTCCCTGCAGGTTGAGTCCACTCTTCCTGAAGGAGGGGTGGAGGGACTGCAGGTGGATAGCAGAATCATCGGCCTCATCTACACAGCCAAAATGAACAAAATGAAAAGGTATATACGTTTATTTCACACCCTTATAAATACACACATGCCAGCCACTATGATTCACTTTAGCCGTTTACAATGCAGTTAAATTAAATTGCTGTCCAGTTGCGAGCGTAAGAGCATGATTATAAATAGAAAACATTTCAATAAAATTTCCCCCTATTCAATTTTTTTTTTGTGTGTCCATTTTAGCAGTGAACTGCGCTAACACTCTACCATTCTCCTCAGACCATTATGGGTTCTTTAGTTGGGAATCACAGAGATTCTCTACGCTAAAGCCTTATTAAGGGCGGCAGGTGGCCTGGAGGGTAGGATTGTTTGGTCAGTAACCGAAAGGTTGCTGGATCGAATCCCCGAGCTGACAAGGTTAAAATCTGTCGTTCTGCCCCTGAACAAGGCAGTTAACCTACTGTTCCTCTGGCGCCGAAGACGTGGATGTCGACTTAAGGCAGCCCCCTTTACCTCTCTGATTCAGGGATGTTGGGTTAAATGCGGAAGACACGTTTCAGTTGAATGCATTGTTGTACAACTGACTAGTATCCCACCTTTCCCTTATTCTAAAATTGATTAAATAATTTTTTTTACTCATCAATCTACACACAACCCATAATGAAAAAACAATAACAGGGTATTAGACATTTTTGCACATTTCTAAAAATAAAAACAGAAATAACTTATGTATTCAGACCCTTTGTAATGAGACTTAAACATGAGCTCAGGTGCATTCTATTTCCATTGATCATTCTTGAGATGTTTCTACAGCTTGATTGGAGTCCACCTGTGGTAAATTCAGCTTGTCTATCAGGTCCCACAGTTGACAGTGCATGTCGGAGCAAAAACTAAGCCATGAGGTCGACGGAATTATCCGTAGAGCTCTGAGACATTATTGTTTCGAGGCACAGATCTGGGGGAAGGTTACCAAAACATTTCTGCAGCATTGAAGGTCTCCAAGAACACAGTGGCCTCCATTTTTAAATGGAAGAAGTTTGGAACCACCAAGACTCTAGAGCTGGTTGCCCGGCCAAACTGAGCAATCGGGGGAGAAGGGCCTTGGTCAGGGAGGTGACCAAGAACCCGATGATCACTCTGACAGAGCTCCAGAGTTCCTCTGTGGAGATGGGAGGACCTTCTAGAAGGACAACCATCTCTGCAGCACTCCACCAATCAGGCCTTTATGGTAGTGGCCAGACGGAAGCCACTCCTCCGTAAAAGGGACATGACAGCCTGCTTGGAGTTTGCCAAAAGGCACTTAAAGAACTCTGACCATGAGAAACAAGATTCTCTGGTCTGATGAAACCAAGATTGAACTCTGCTCTGAATGCCAAGTGTCACGTCTGGAGGAAACCTGGCACCATCCCTACAGTGAAGCATGGTGGTGGCAGCATCATGCTGTGGGGACTGGAAAACTAGTCAGGATCGAGGATGAAAGGAGCAAAGTACAGAGAGATCCTTGATGAAAACCTGCTCCAGAGTGCTCAGGACCTCAGACTGGGGCGAAGGTTCACCTTCTAACAGGACAACGACCCTAAGCACACAGCCAAGACAGCGCAGGAGTGTCTTCGGGACAAGTCTCTGAATGTCCTTGAGTGGCCCAGCCAGATCCTGGATTTGAACCCGATCAAACATCTCTGGAGAGACCTGAAAATAGCTATGCAGTGACCCTCCCCATCCAACCTGACAGAATTTGAGAGGATCTGCAGAGAAGAATGGGAGAAACTCCCCAAATATAGATGTGCCAAGCTTGTAGCGTCATACCCAAGAATACTAGAGGCTGTAAACGCTGCCAAAGGTGCTTCAACAAAGTACTGAGTAAAAGGTCTGAATACTTATGTAAATGTAATATTTCAGTTTTTTTATGTTTAATAAATTACAAAAAAATATATAACCAGTTTTTGCTTTGTCATTATGGGGTATTGTGTGGGATTGAGGGGATTCCCCCCAAAAAATTGTAGAATAAGGTTGTAACGTAACAAAATGTGGAAAAAGTCAAGGGGTCTGAATACCTTCCGAATGCACTGTATGTAGTCATTCCCATTCTGTAGACAACCTTTGTTTTTGTTTATTAAAACTCTGGTAGAGACAGACCAAGGCATCACAGAGTCAAATCCTCGTCTTCACCTGTCAAGGAGGACACAAAACAGGTATGGTTTAACGTTAATATACGTGTGCTTGGCCTGTCTGATAAGTAATATCCAAGCTACAGTATCTCCTGGGAGTCGGTCAGCCAGACACACAGATGCAAGGCATTATTTTAAAATACTGTGGAAATGCACACATTTCTGTTGTCTTTGTATAATAGGCGATAGATGTGTTCTGTCCTAGGGTCCAGATGTAGAGACGGCACTGAAAGCAATAGAAGAGGCTCTGTCTCAGGCCTCCGAGAACATGGCCAATCTGGATAACATCCATCAGGTGAGAGACAAAAGGACTTCTGTCCTTCCATCTGTACACAAATACTATGTCCAAGACTAGACTTAATCTGTGTCTGAGAAACCAGCCCTATATAAAACCTGCTGTTTTGCTTGCCTCTGTAGACTCTGGTGAAAGGTCTGAGGGTGCAGGTGAAAAGAGAGAAGGCCAGACTGCTTATTGAGATCGATGAGGCTATGGACAGGGCCTTCACCATCCTCAATAGAAGGTACACTACTCTACAACCCCCTCACACCTTCCTCTCCCTAATAGGCTAGTGTGTAATGTATTTGTAGCTTCTGCTACTTATTGTGTGTATTGGGCTTGGCTGTAATGATTTTTATCAGGGCTGATCAAATAGATGTATACAGTGAGTAGACCCTCCATTATTTTTCTGGTTTCATGGGGTGAGGTGTAATTCTTGAATTGTCAGGAAGGGGGCGCTGGTAGTGGAGCTGACCAACATGGAGCAGCACTTCCCGTCCAGCAGGAGGGAACTGGGCAGGGTGGAGGAGTGGATGAGGGCCCTGGACACGGCCATGCAGAAGGCCAAGCAGGTCGGACAGCACCCCTCCCTGGAGAGCTACTGCGACCTGGAGCAGGTACATACAAACAGACACACTAAACTGCACCTTCTGGTTGTAGAGTGGCACTTTATTTTATTTTAACTAGGCAAGTCAGTTAAGAACAAATTCTTATTTACAATGACTGTCTACACCGGCCAAACTCGGACGACGCTAGGTCAATTATGGGACTCCCAATCATGGCCGGTTGTGATACAGTCTGGATTCGAATCAGGTTGTCTGTAGTGACACCTCTAGCACTGAGATGCAGTGTCTTAGACCACTCCAAGGAATACGAGGTGTCTGTGTGTGTGTTGAACAGTTGCTGGAGACCCTGCAGGCTCCTGTGGATGTCCAGTCGTTTGACCTGAAGTGTCTGTCTCTGGGCTCTGGACTGAGGTGAGTCAATAAAGTTGACTTGAATTACAATTTAGACCCCCATAGCTATGTGGTCTGACCTGAACTCTGCTACTGTAGTTTGAACTCACATCTGACTTGAGGCTTGCGTGTTTGTGTCAGCTGCATAGCTCAGCAAGATGCGCTGGTCAAGTGTCTGAAGGCATGTCTGAAAATCAACATTGGGAACGCCAAGATGTAAGTCCTGTAATTGACTACAGATATTTTATATCTCTTTATTTACATAGGTTAACTGCCTTTTGAACTTCCCCTCAGTCTGACAGAAGAGCCGATCCACAGAGGAGACAGAGATAGGCCCCAGGATCAGGTAGGGCCCAATAGGAAGGCCCCCCTACTCCCACACTCCCTTAGCCCCAGAGAGCCCAACCATCCCCAGCAGCAGCAGGAGAGCCAAAGGATGATGAGGCCTCCCCCGCCCAGCACCAGAGAGCCTGTTGCCCCTCGCCAAGAGCAGGAAAACCTGAGGATGACTAGGCATACCTGGGGCTCCAGCCCTGTCTCAGACTCCGGACCCAACGTCATCATAGAGGAGATTATAGAGGAGATTGAACAAGGAGGAGAAGGGGAGGACGAAGTCAGTTTGAAATCCTGCCATCAAGTCGCCTCATCCAAAACCACTGCAGCAGGGTTCTCAACTGGAGGTTAGTGACAATGTCACAGCAACATTTATAGAGAGCATGTCCGCTGAGGTAAACCGCATCCCCATTACCCGTAGGATAATAATGTTGTTTCTTGGTTCCAGCCCACCTGTCTGAGCTGCAGCAGGCCAGTGAGAGACAGAGAGCCCAGAGGAGCAACAAGAAGATCCAGGAGGACCTCCCCCCTGTCAGTCAGGGGAAAGGTAGAGGAGAGGCGAGACAGACATCTAGTCTGGACACTGTTGATCCGCACAACATGCATGATAACATGCGCAACAGTTTTTATTTTTTTATTTTATTTAACCTTTATTTAACTAGGCAAGTCAGTTAAGAACAAATTCTTATTTACAATGACTGCCTACCTACAGGGTCAGCCACATACAGCCCCTGGAGCAAATTAGGGATAAGTGCCTTGTTTAAGGACACATCGACAGGTTTTTCACCTTTTCGGCTCGGGTATTCGAACCAGCAACCTTTCGGTTACTGGCCCAACGCTCTAACCGCTAGGCTACCTATAACTTAATGAATAGATAATGAATAGAGACGCATAGAAACTGAGTGTGTGTGCAGTGTTCCAGGAGTGGGTGATGGTGACCCATGTGGTGAACCCTAACCACTTCTACATCCGCCACGTGGCAGAGCAGAGGGCCTGTATTCTGCTGTCCAAGAAGATCAATTCCCTCTGCTCTGGAGAGCGAGGACTGTTCACAGCCAGTGACATACTGGAGACTGGTGAGATCACGTGTGTGTGTGTGTGTGTGATACCTTACTGTGGGTATGTCCCTCTCTAGGCTCTATGGTGTTTGTGAAATGAAAGCAGTGTGATGTTGCCACTCTAATGTGTGTGTGTGTCTACGTCAGGCTCCACTGTGTTTGTGAAGTGGAAGGAGGGGATGTGGTGTCGGGCCACCCTGACAGAACTGTTTCAGAGAGGTCACCTGGACCCGGTCCGCAGCTGTCCTGTTTCCGAACTTCACCGTATCAGAGTCTACTTCCAGGACTACGGCTTCTGCAAGGGAATTGCCATGCAGAGGTACAGAGAGACACACACACACACACACACACACACACCCAGGCCTGTCTTTCTCTTCCACTTCTACTTCCCCTTTCCCAGTGAGGAGGCAGGTCCAGACCTGTTCATCAGGGACATGAATGAGCGTCTGAGAAGAGTGGATGTGGCCGGCCAATCAGAAATGAGCCGCTGGCTCCCTCAGGCTATCAAGTGTTCCCTCAAGGACATCGTGCCTGCAGACCTGGTAAGTCGAGGACCTCATGCCTGCAGATCTGGTAAGTCGAGGACCTCATGCCTGCAGACCTGGTAAGGGGCATACATTTGCATATTGTGTATATTCGGACATAACGTTTGTGTATGTCGCCATCCATCTTTTTCTTCAAGTGAAGGGCTGTGTAAGTGACGATGAGTTTAGATGTGTTTTCTTACCTGCATCCCCTGCCCTTCTCTCTCTCAGACTAAAGGCTGGAGTGTGGAGGCCCAGGATGAGTTTCGTCATGTGGTGGGCTCAGCCTCAGTAGAGATGCAGGTGTTTGGTCAGGAGAGAGATGCTCTGCTGGTGGACCTGAAGAAAGCCCGCATGGACAGCGGTTCCAGCAACATGCCCATGTCCCTCCGAGAGTACCTGGTCTTCCTCGAGCTCGCCAGGTACATACATACATACATACATACATACATACATACATACATACATACATACATACATACATACATACATACATACATACTCAGAGTGCATACGGTCATGAAAATCCTGGAAAAGCCCTGGATTTTTTTGTATGGTGTTTTCCAGGCCTGGAAACGTTTTGGAAATTAATTTAACAATTTCTGTTAATGTAATTTATTTAGGCACAGTTTAAAAAATATATATTTTATCAATCAAATAAAAATCCACGTCAGGATCAGAATGACACTATCGCACAGCTTTTTAGATACTTCCAGTTGATTTTGGCATGTATGGGACATTGCAACTCAATAGATGCTAGTCATCCTGCAAAGTAAACACTTCTAAGGTAGTTAAAATAAATGAGAAAATATACATTTCCTGAAGAAAATGTGTGGGCTTGCTTCAGCTGAATAAAAAGATTTGTAGCTTACCAAAGCCATTTGATCTTTGATATATTGAATGAGCAAAATATTTCAAAAGGCATAACGTATTTGCTTGTAATGTTGCATTGTTATACATCAAGGGTGGTCAACCATCCTCCAGGGGAGCGAATGGGTGGGCAGGCTTTTATTCCAGTCCCCCTCTAACAAACCACATTTTAGAAATGAGCTGCTGTCTAACAGGTATTCTACTTTGTGGCGGGTTAAGTGCCTTGCACAACAACAACATGATCAGAGAGCAGCCTCTGTGTCAATACCACATGACACAATTGTTTATACGTACATAGAGACGCCGCCAATTGTTGGTCATGGAAATTTGGTTAAAAGTCTTGAAATTCCATCAGTCAAAATGGTGTTTCCCCTATATGCGTTTTGCAGAAGGCTGCATCAGTTTCTTCCTTGTTGCCATGGATAATCGGTAGTAATATGTTTGTCCCATTCTGCTGCTGTAGGTTTTACTCTCCAGTGGCGTGGAATGCCAAGACTGTGCAGTGTGGCAGGAGGCCTCTCCAGTTCTACCCTCCTGTCTTCCCTCGTACCAACGTAGAGCTCAATGCTGTGGTGTCCCACATTGACACACCCTCACACTTCTACATCCAACTGGTGGGTCACAAACAGACACACACATTCCACACACGCACATATGTGAAAGCATTATCAGCTGATATTCCAGTGCCCTCTCTAACTCTTCCCCCTCGCTGGTGAAACGCAGGTTGACAACATGGAGTTCCTGCTGCTGACAGCCAAGCTGCAGGAGTGTTACAGCTATGACTGCCCCAGCAGGGGGACCAAAGAAGAGGACCAGGACCTGGAGGTCTACTGTCCTGTCCTGGATCAGGCCTGTGTGGCACGCTTTGACGACAAGGTCTGGTACAGGGCCCATGTCATAGGTCAGTACACTGTGTCTGTGCGTGGGTACACTTAGGGCAGTTGCGGTGACCGAATTACCGCCACACCGGCAGTCATGAGTCATGACCGCAGTCAAATTCCACGTGACTGCTGAGTCATGGTAATTTCCTCCTATTCCGCTCTCTGTAGGCCTACATGAATGGTGCTGATGCATAAGATAGTATAACCGATTGGTACTCAGCGCTCTGTTGTCTCTAATCTGAATGAGGTCCCGTTCCAAAATGGACCCGGGGCTTTCCCAGACGGACACAAGTAAAAAAATAAATAAACATAAAGACCCGGTCGGGTCCACAACCTAACATGAGAAAATTCAATTGTTTTGGTACTTTATTAACCGAAGAGGAGGAAAAGAGAGGGATCGAAACAGAGCGAGCATGGCGCTAGGGAGGAGGGGCTGTGTGGTGTGTGTGCGCGCACGCAGTGAGTGACACGGGAGCATGCACAGAAAGAGAGAGAGCGAAGGCAAGCACTGTTAACTCGCGCTAGTAGACTTCTTGCTAGTTATCATCCCATCTGATTAAATAGTACCTGTCTTGACTGCATCAAACTGAGAGAAGCTAGCTAGCTAGGCTAATGGCTAGTCTACATAACGTTACTGCGCTTCCCTTCTCCCTTCAGTTACAAATAACAACAACCCCATTCAGATTATTAAGGAGCAGCCTACCTGATTGCTTTTGGTAGTTGAGACCGTGAGACTAGTAGTCATTGGCATGACGGTTACCGACTGACAAAATGTAATGACTGCCACAGCTCCTAGGTACACTGATTGAGTTCACAATGTGTTTTTTTGACTGTATTGTCCCCTTAGATCAGTGGTTCTCGAACCTCTCGTGTGTGTGTGTGTGTGTGTGTGTGTAGGTATTCCCGGGGGCAGGAAGGTGGAAGTCCAGTTTGTAGACTTTGGCAACAAGAAGATTCTGTCAGTCAACGACCTGAGGAAGATCAAGGATGAGTTCTTTGCCCTCCCAGCCATGGTGAGGTCACACTACACTAGAGTATGGAGGATAAATAAGGCTGACTGTATCCATATACCATCCCAGCATTAACTGCTAGGGTTGGTAGACAGGGCAGGGCACTCATATAATTCAACTGGCTCTCACAATACCTCTTCCCCACCCAGGCCATCCAGTCCTACCTGGCTGATGTGATTCCTTTGGAAGAGGGTGAGATGTGGAGTGAAGTGTGTACAGAGAAGTTCAAGAGTCTTGCTGACCAGAGACTGGTGACCGCTGTGGCCACAGGTAAGACAGGTAGAACTGGAGTGTTCTCCTTTCACACGGAACTGTCTTGGCATCCCACGACAACGGTGAGACTGTTCGGTAGTTGATTGATTGTGTTTGTCTTGTGAACCCCAGAGGCTGGTCGAAGGGGCAGGGGTCTGCCAGTCAGGCTGTTTGAGACCAGTGATTCCAGCGAGCCGTTAGCCAACATCGGAGATCTGCTGGTCAATAACCAGCTGGCCTGCTTCAAGAAGGGGTGAGTGTGTGTCTGACATCTCACAGCGGGATACTTCATGGGTGAAACAAAAAACAAATCTTATTTAGACTTTTGGATACCTGCACACACAGATGTGGGTATGGTTCCCAAAAGGAGATGTTTTGTTTTACCCCATCTCCCGCTCTCCTTTCTCAGCATCAAATCTAAGGACACCCAGGCCCTGGTGGTAGACACCACAGTGTGGGACCCCCCGTTCGAGGGTCTTCTGGGTGAGTCTGAGCCAGCCCCTGCCTCCCTAGGCAAGGAGACCCCAGAGCAGAACCAGGACCCCCAAGAGATGCAGCCCTACCTGATGCTGCCGGCCAACCTGAAGGACCTGAGGGTCAGGGTGACCCACGTGGTCTCACCCGGGAGCTTCTACGTCCAGCTGATACAGATGGACACCCAGCTCAAGAGGTCAGCCAGTGGGGATGGAGAGGAGGGCAAGGAGGGACAGAGAATGGCTTACTGAAGCTACACCGAATCTAGCCGAGAATCTTGGGCTGTGTTCACACAGAAATCTTATAACTGTAGAGTGGATTGACACAGACATTGACTTTATTGAAGTTGATTTTCTATGATGTGTGACTTTAGAATGAGACTCTCATGAGAGGTCAGTGTCGCTTACTTATCGCTCTCTCTCTCACTCACTCACTCACTCACTCACTCACTCAGAGTGTATGAGTTGTTGAAGCAGGAGTATGCCCGTACAGAGCCCCAGGGGATAGAGTGGAAGGCAGACATGTACTGTGCTGCCTACAACAATGGGGTCTGGGAGAGGGGCCAGCTCTGCTCTCCTGTGTCCCTCAGCTGCATTGTTGAGGTAAAACACGAGCACACACACACCTAGCATTTAAGAGACCCAGAAGTGGACTAGGAGTGGATTTTGAAGTAATAACATTGTAGCAGCTGATTGCAGCCGATTGTCATTACTGTTTCATCAGTGATTGACAGACGGGTTCATCCAGCTTTAACGGCAGTGTGGTGTTCTGTCTCCACATGGCGTTAGGTGGTACGCTGTGATTTTGGCAACAAGGTGAAACTCCATGTGAACAACCTGAGACCACTGCTGCCCAGTCTGGTTGGCTGTCTGGTGTTGGAGTGTTCCCTCAGTGACATCAGGTGAACACACACACACACACACACAAATGCAGGTATACAGAGGGCTGACCTCAAACACTGATCACTGGCAAAATGTCCTGAATAGTAGGCCTTTCACTGAAATAGATTCTGACAGGTTTCCTCAGGGCATGAGCTGTTTATCACACCTGTCCTAATGGTGAAGCAAGGGACATTCTATCTTCCTTAGACCTCATTTCAAATTTACTAAAACTCTCTTTCTCCCTCTCTCACACACTCTCACTCGCTCAATTTCTTTCTCTCTCCCTCTCAGACCTGCGGGCGGTCGTTCCACCTGGACAGCCACAGCGTGTGACTTCATCTCCTACTATCTGACAGGAGCCATGGCCATCATGACCATCAAGGTGACCCCACATCACACACCTAGCCCTACCACTTCCCGTAGCCCTTAACTACTTCCCCTGGTCCCTACCCCTTCCCCACAGTTCTGTGAACACTAAGCAAAGAGGACTGAGGGTGCGATAGAGCCTAGTCTCTGATGCCTCACTGTTGAGTGTTGTGGCATATTTGAGCATCCATGGTTTTACGAGTCTCTTTTTACCAGCCTTTTCCTCCTCTCTCCTCTCCAGGAGAACACAGAGCAGCGTCCGGTGCCGGTCTCTCTGTACTGCTCCAACCGGGCCGGGCGAGACGTCAGCATCGCAGACTTCCTGGTTAGTGAGGGCCTCGCTCTGAAAGAGAGGAAGCCACAGTGAGTAACAGAACTCTGTGTGTGGATGTATGTTTCACAGTTGAATATAAGATGTTTCCTAGGATGTCTTATCTGCTGGCTCTACTAATCTGCCCTCTTTGTCCCTGTGTCCTGTGCTACAGAGCGTCCCCCATTCCTAAACTAGAGGAGTTATCTGACTCAAGGTTCAAGGGCCTTAAAAACGGGACACCTAACACAGAAAACCAGCCCTCAACCCAATCCTCTGACTGGTCAGTCTCCCCCCGACCCCTCTCCACTGCCCCTACGCCTCCCAAGCCGGCACCCCGTACCAACCCCTCCGCAGAGCAGGTGAAGACCCAGGCCTACTGCCCCCCTGAGCTGCCCCACTGTGGACGCACTATGATGACCATCTCTGCCATCGGAGAGGACGGCCTCATCTACGCCATGACGCACCACGCAGGTACTCTCCTTTTTACTCCTGTTTACCCCTGCTCCGTCTACCTCTCTTTCTCCCACATAAACATACACTGAGTGTACAAAATATCACTCATAGACTTTTTCCATGACTTAGACTGATCAGGTGAAAGCTATGATACCTTATTGATGTCACTTGTTAAATCCACTTCAATCAGTGTAGATGAAGGCGAGGAGACCTGTTAAAGAAGGCTTTTTTAAGCCTTGAGACAATTGAGACATGGATTGTGTATGTGTGCAATTCAAAGATTTAAGTGCATTTGAACGAGGCATGGTAGTAGGTGCCAGGTGCACCAGTTTGTGTCAAGAACTGCAACGTTGCTGGGTTTTTCACGCTCAACAGTTTCTTGTGTGTATCAAGAAAGGTCCACCACCCAAAGGACAAACTTGACACAACTGTGGGAAGCATTGGAGTCAACATGGGCCAGCATCCCTGTGGAACGCTTTCGACACCTTGTAGCATCCATGCCCTGACGAATTGATGCTGTTCTGAGAGAAAAATAGGGGGGGTGGGGTGCAACTAGGGCTGTGGCAGTCATTAACTTTTGTCAGCTGATGATTGCCAAACAAACTCACTGTAATTTACCATTAATTAACAAACACTTTTAGCATCTCCTGGCTTCCACGCATAGCCTACAAGCCACTGATGCAGACATTTGGAACATCTACAGTTTGGTGACGACCAATGCCTTTTCCAGTGTGATGGAGCACCTTGCCATAAGGCAAAAGTGATAACTAAGTGGCTCGGGTAACAAAACATCCACATTTTGGGTCCATGGCCAGGAAACTCCCCAGACCTTAATCCCATTGAGAACTTGTAGTCGATCCTCAAGAGGCGGGTGGACAAACAAAAACCCACAACTTCTGACAAACTCCAAGCATTGATTATGCAAGAATGTCCTGCCATCAGTCAGGATGTTGCCCAGAAGTTAATTGACAGCATGCCAGGGCGGATTGCAGAGGTCTTGAAAAAGAAGGGTCAACACTGCAAATATTGACTCTTTGCATAAACTGAATGTCATTGTCAATGAAAGCCTTTGACACTTATGGAATACTTGTAATTATACTTCAGTGTTACCATAGTAACTACTGACATAAAGATCTAAGAACACTGAAGCCGCAAACTTTGTGGAGACCAATACTTGTGTCATTCTCAACTTTTGGCCGTGACTGTATATACATATTCATGTACAGTTGTTATATCATATCACGTGCAATATTGTAAGTATTTCTTGGACTGAACTTGCGTAGTCATTCACTCAGGACTGCATATTAGTATCCTGTAAGTTATGTTTTTTCATTGCTTTTAGTATATCGAATGTGCAATACGTGCATTTATCTGTAATTAAACCCTGCACTAAGGACTGTATTTTAAGGGAATTATTGTTATTACCCTAAATTATATCATATGCACATTTAGCTATTTAAGTATCTCTTCCTGTCATCTACCTGTACAGTTAATTTAACCATGCAAATATTCACTTACCTGTTCATTTAACCAGACTGTATATTAAGTAAAGTAAACTATTTTTACCCTCACTTATATCATACGCACATTTAGCTATTTAAGTATTTCTCTGCCATCGACCTGTATAGTATAGTATAGTTAACCATGCAAAATTCCTTATTTATCTATATCAACTTGCAATATTTTTATCATTTTTTTTCACCTAACACTCTGTAACAATGTATAGTGTACATATTCAGCCATTCACCCATACTATGCAATGCCTTTTTGCATTCCAGACTTCTTGTATTTGTATACTTTTTCATACTGTCGCACTATGTATCATGTATCTGTTTTTTGTGTATTTTCGTTCTGGCATTTCGCACCTGCCCTGTGTTTTTTCGTAGCTGATTGACAAAGAAAAAAAAAAGTACCTACCTATCTATCATTGTAAATAAGAATTTGTTCTTAATCTGACATGCCTAGTTAAATAAAACAAATATAAATGTATTGTATGCTGCTGCATAAATTATGTAATATGCCAGGGAGATATGTATACTCTAGCTAAGAAAGTAATACTTAAGTGTAATACTTTAGTAATCTGTTAGTTGCTCATGTGCCTCCCCTCTTAATTTAGCCTACTGTTCTGACTTGGTGGTGCACATGTAGCCTATAACCTTTTTTAGAGTAATGTCATCATCGACTATTGTAAGAGCTTTCATTGTCTGTTTATATGCCCCCTTTATTTATCCTACGGTTCTGACTTGGTGTACAAGGAGAACACTGTAAGAACGGCCCATGTTCTGAATTCTGTCGCTGTACATTTCAAAAGTGCTGAACAAATAGTTATATTGACTACGTACATCCTAGCTCGCTTATTAATGTCTTATTTGAAATTACGGATTGCCTCTTATCAACCTGTCGTCCCGTTGTGCCATAGTTTGTATACCTCAATTGTCAGTAGAAATCACATTTGTTTAAGCAAGTCAGCCATATCAGCTATGTTTTTTTAAAAGGCAGTAATGAGGCTGAATGAACTTTTCCGCTGCCAGACAAGACTGCTAATAGCCAGGTGTAGCAGTGGTAAGGTGTTGGGACTCTGCTGTTGGGACAGCTTTATGTAGGCCCAAACAGTTTGTGGGCACCGTTCGTCACCGTTATAGTGCAATTAATGTATTGTTTAGTGTTGTGGCTTTGCTGACATGCATAAAAAAAAGAATTCAGTTTGCCCCACCAAGATTTACATGCTAAAATCGCCACTGCGGTCACCATAACAGCCCTAGGTGACACTCAATATTAGGAAGGTGTTCTTAATGTTTGGACACTCAGTGTACATGCGTAACTACTGTGTGTTTGTCAGGGCGTCAATTTGAGCAGCTGCGGGAGCGTCTACAGCAGCACATAAAGACCCTGCCCAGGCTGAAGCCCTACGCTTGGAAGAGTGTCCAGGGATGTGTTGTCATGGGCTCTGACATGCTCTGGTACAGAGGAGAGGTGCTGGAGGTCATTGGAGGTCACGTTAAGGTACAGACATGTTTTTTGTGAACAAATAAATACCAGGATTTTTTATAATTTATAGAAATTGTCTATACAAAATTTACAAGACCCCAACCTATACCTGTGTGTTCCAGGTGCGCTATGTGGATCAGGGTCTAGTGGAAAACATCCCAGTGTGTCATGTCTACCCCACGGTGCTGTGTGAGGACATTCCCCAGCTCTGTATGCCCTGCCAGCTGCACGGAGTCATCCCTGTGAGTGGACTAGGTTCAGAATCGCAGTGGTTCAGTGTTCCATCTCAGTAGCTTCCTCTCCTTAAACTCAGTGTAGGTGTACGCACTTTATAACTTTATACAGTAGTTATATTGTATAAATAATACCCCTGGTCGCTTCTCAGTCTTCCTGTGTTCTGATGGAGGAGGAGGGTGCTGAAAAGGAATCTTCTACAAGGTGAGCTCTGACCCCGTCCTCTCTGTCTGTTCAGGTGGGCAGGACGTGGCAGTCGGATGCAGTGGCTCTACTGAAAGAGCTGCTGCTAAACCGCTGTGTGGACATGCAGGTCATGGTGAGGTGGACACTATACACACACACACACACACACACACACACACACACAAAGATGGTATGTTAGTGCTTGGGGGATATGAGGTGATCCTGTCAGTTTGAGTAAGTGTGAGTGTCTCAATATAAGCTGAAGGCAAGGCCCTGTGTCAGTTGTGCATGGACTCACTGACCTGATGTATGATGAAATGTAACAGAAAACACGACTGTGTGTGTTAGGAACTGCCTGAGGACCCACTGGGCTGTCTGACAGTACAGATCTCTCTGGATGGCATGACTCTAAGCAGAATCATGGTTCACCACCAACACGCCTCTGTAGACCAGGCTATTGCAGCCACACAGGAGGTAGGGGGGAGGGTGGGTATGTTACCTTAACATTACCCTGGTTTCAATCCTTCCTCTTTTTTTGAAGTAGTCTTTGATCCAACACAATTGTCTAAATCAACGTCTGTGATTTTCCTCAGGAGCTGGTGGTGTCATCTCGCCTAGATCTAGACGACTGGGACATTGACACAGAAGTACATTAGTTGAAATTGCCAGTATACACACTGGGATATAACCCGCCAATAACATTTGTTTATTTATTTATCGAATGGGAGATTGTCAGTCATCCCCAATGTTCTGCTGTGTTTTCCTGTCCTATGTACAGGGGTTGGAGGACCCAGAGCCAGTACTGAGGGTGTTCTCATACCCAGACCTGCCTGAGAAAGGAGAACGCTTCCGGGTCAGGATCAAACACCTCCGGACCCCCAACGAGGTACTACCACTTCTCTACTCAACTGTAATATCGTCAACTCTGAAATGATTTGTTATGCCTTTGCAACATTTTCCACTTTTTCTACTGTGTGTGTTCCAGGTGTTCCTGTATCCCTTAGATGGCAGTTGTTGTGTGGAGTCTGGTGGGGAGAGTCTGGAGGAAGCTCTGAAGAGAGTCCATGACAGGATGGACCGTCTGGTCATGCTCTCGGACTTCGCCATTGGTAATCCACAACACTATCACAAGCACTTTCCATGGACTAAACTTCACACTTAACCCTTAATGCTTTTACTAAAACATTTTCATAGGGTCTTGTAACAGGGACTAGTTGGAGTGGTAATGTGTTAACTTGTTGATCTTGTTTGTCCATCTTTCCAGAGGCCCCGTGTCTGGCAGAGTACATTGATGGGAAGTACTATCGGGCCAAGCTGCTGGGCTTCGCTGGCCTCAACCCTGTCAAGGTCCTTGTCAGACACGTGGACTTTGGCTCTGACGACACCCTGCCCACACACAAGTAAGACGCATACCTCACTATGGGCCCAATCCTACTGGAGATTGGATCATAAGTAAATCCCATTTTCGTGCAGATTGTCTATTATATTGATAGTCGAGTGACCGCTCTAACAATGGAAATACATATCCTCAAAGATGAAAATGTGTGCATTTTACCAGTAAGCCTATGGTCTCATGAGTCTTCTCAAGTACTCCTGGTTGGGAACCTTTGAGATAGAGGACTCAGCTTTGTATCTGTGCCATTATAGTGTCTGACAGCATGTGCAGCGCCATTGAGGTTCTCTCCATTTTAAAGTAGTCCATTTTCTTCTTCATTGGCTGATTGCACCCAACTCAGGAATCCCCACCTTTTTGACTACTTTAAACAGTGTCCACGGTTTTTTTTTTTCCCTCAAGTTGCCGAAATGCCACGTGCATCTGTTTATATCAGTGTATTTGTAACAACCTAACCATTACGAAACTTCTATTAGCTCAAATAAGCCCCAAATAGCAAATTACACTTTTTTTGTTTACCAAATTACACACACTCATCGACCTCCATACAAAAATGTCTCACTTATTTTCGTGGACAGATTTTGGCCGGAGTAAAAACCTTTCGCTGTGCCTCTTCCTCTCTGGTTACGGGAGTTAATATGGTGGCTTTTTTCTCCTCCCGTCAGGCTGCGTCAGATCCCGGCCCATCTCCTGCGGTTCCCCTGTAAGGCCATCAAGGTGCGGGTGGCGGGCTTCAGACCCCCCCGCCTCAACCTGGAGAAGGAGCGCCTGTCCTACCGGCCAGAGTGGAGCATGAAGGCTGCCCTGGAGATGATCGACCTGTTGCACAGCTGCTGCACCGCATCCGTTACCGTGAGCAACATCTGCCTTAGTTACCCCCGGCATCTCAATGGCATTCATAAGAAGCTGGATAGACAATAGCACATTAAGTATGGTTATGATAGTGGATTATTGGCGTTCAGCGTCACTGTGGTTTCTGCACAACAAGGGCGATAGCAGCAGAATTGTTGTGTGTATTGTGGTTATTCACAGTATACCATTCAGCCAATAAGGTAATTGTGAGATGGTAATCTTGGTGCTGTTGGTCCTCTCCGCCAGTCATGATAATAATAATGAAGCTGTAGTGTAGTTTTAATAATGTTGATAATAAAGCTATAGTGTAGTTTTAATGATAATGGTGATAATGAAGCTATACTGTAGTTTTAATGATGGTGATAATGAAGCGATAGTGTAGTTTTAATGGTGATAATGAAGCGAGTGTTGTTTTAATGATAGTGTTTCCTGGTTGTCTCAGGCCACTGAACCGGAGCTGTCGGTGTTCTTGTATGATGAGGATGGAGCTCTGGTCTACCTGCCTCTGGTTGAGAAAGGACTGGCTGACTTTGACTGAGACACTACAGCAAGAGACAAAGGTGGGTTTGGCTCTCACTCAGGAATTGTGTTACACAGTATGCCGGTACCAAAATGCCACAATACTCATGATACCAACATTTTTGAATCCCATTGTACCATACTACCACATTTTTCAGCCCTACCGATCTAAAGAACCAGCTGGCACTGTTTAAAAAGTCAGTTATGTTAAAAAAATGTATACAGAAACTAGTCTCTTGCGCCAGTCCAATAATGTCCACTTCACGTTCAGCCGCATCTCACGTGTGGTAGCTGTAATCAGCCGGCCGCATCCTTCAGTCCCCTGTTTCCGTCCGCTCTTCCTACGCATCTATTCCTCCATCAGTTTTTAAAATATAATTTGGCTGTGAAGGGATGCAGACCCTAATGAGCCATCTGTTGTTGCATTTGATACGTTGGAGCAACGAACAGAGTGAGCAAAGTTGATACATTGTATGATTTCATGGCCTGGTATGACCAAAAGCACAGGCCAGTCTGAGTAGGCTTTGCAATTGCAAGTTCGTTATCACGCAGCTGACAGAGGAAAAATGGAGCTTCGCGACAGGCATGCTTGCAGCAAAGAAAACTGTCTCTAGCCGAAACGGTTCCAAAAATATGACCCATATTAGCAGAGATACCTTTTTCCTTCCTACAATTTCACAAACCATGTCACCGGACGTTTTTAAATGAATCCTGGGTTGCTAATTATTGGTTTGCTAACAAACATTCAGTCATGTTACCTAGCTAGCTAACAACTAGTATGCATCTGTATGGTTATCAATAAGTCTTCTACTCAATGCGAAGTAGCGTGTAAGCCACTCGCCAAACACTACTGTCCATCAACGGCGTGTGAATTAGCTACCTAGTAGCCAATATCTGGGTGACAGTCACAGTAAGCACACGCATACAACACATGAAGCATATTGGGATTCATATGGTGCTTAAAGCTGGGAGCAGTGTGTTTGTGGGAGAGTGAGGAGTTTGTGTTTTCCCCTTGCTGGCGCTGACATTATGTGTGTGTACATCTTCCTCCCATTCCTCCAGCGCAATCACAGCAAGGCCTTTGCAAATCAGAGCAAATCAGCCATTCTATTATATGTTTAGAAAACATAAACAAGCGTCCGGGGGACAAGGCGAACAAGAGCCCCAGGCCACTCGGCATCGTTAGTAACTTTTTGGAATTGGAGTCCTTTTCAAAGAAAGTGTCTAATCAGTTTGTTCAAGCGAGCGACGTCAAGTCTTCCTGTAATCTGAATGTTATCCAGTACACATCACTTAGTAACCTTTCTCTCCTTTGACCCCTCCAAAGATCTGCTGTGATGTGGACGGGTTCTTCAGTTCCCTGTTAGTTCTGCATTGTGAAAATGCTGCCTTCAAGATTTATATGTACTATATATATATATATATATTCATTTTGTTTTATTTAATGTTTTTTTAGCATCTAAATTGGCTGAGTACTTTATGTTCTGTCTGTATGAAGGGTACAGAAGTATTAAAGTTTTCATTTAAAACTGCTTTAATGTGTCTTAGTCTTAATACACTTCCTGAATGTGTGCACAGTGAATTTATAAAAATGAAAAATATTACAAATCAGCTAAAATAAATATGTATTAGACATTTACAAAAAAAGCCACTCACACTACATTCAACTCAAACACAAACTTCTAGAAACACTCTCACAAACAAATGTTCAACCTTAGCGTAAACAGTCCTAGGGCCTGTTGTCCATGACAATGTTGCCGTCCTTGTCTTTGACTCTGAGGCGTCCGGTGGGGTAGCGGGTCTCCTGTCTGCCGTCTGTATAGACTGTCTTCAAGGTGCCGTCTGGGTACTCCCTCCTTTTATAGTCTGCGGTGTGGACCTCCTTCTGGCCTGTGTTGAACTGGATCTCCTTACTGCCATCCCTGGAGGACAGGAGAACGTGAACATGAGGACAGTGTTGAAAGATACTCGATAGACTCCTTTAAAGAAAACCCCTACAACCACTGACTTCACGAAAGAGACAGATATACAGACATTGGGAACTCTTCATCAAGAGCTTTTACCTGATCAGATGCATGTCAGTGTAGAGAACATGGATAGATACACAGGTGTGAGCTCCGTGGACTTACAGGTTAACTTGTATGATAGTCCCGTCAGTGAGCACACTATCCTCCGTCCCATCTGGATACAGGTTCTTAACTGTCTGGTCAGGGTAAGTGATCACCTTACGGCCATCAGGGAAATGCTTCTCTGCAGAAGGAAATGAGGACTTCTTATACAAGTTTCAGGTCCGAACAGATTGGTGGAGAAGGGGGTAATTAAGTTTAATGATGACATTTTCTGTTGAATAAATACAAAATCAAGCATGTCTCACCAGTCTGGTTGTTGGGGAACTGCAGAACCTCAATGCCGTCAGGATAGGTGGTGTGAGTGGTCTGGGCATCAGCATAGTAGTAGATCTGTAAGAGGACCACATTAGTTGAGACCCTTACACAAAGATAGGGGTTCATGTAAGTTTAATATCCCATTTGGGCGACAGGTAGCGTAGTGGTTAGAGCGTTGGGCCAGTAACTGAAAGGTTGCTGGTTCGAAATACCCGAGCCGACAAGGTGAAAAA
Organism: Thymallus thymallus; assembly: GCA_023634145.1. NCBI lineage: Eukaryota > Metazoa > Chordata > Actinopteri > Salmoniformes > Salmonidae > Thymallus > Thymallus thymallus. The sequence continues at coordinate 11,801,812 of CM042408.1, forward strand.
CCTGTGTCCTTGCGCAAGGCACTTAACCCTAATTTTCTCCAAGGGCGCTGTACTACTTTGGCTGACCCTGTAGGTAGGCAGTCATTGTAAATAAGAATTTGTTCTTAACTGACTTGCCTATTTAAATAAAGGTCAAATAAAATATGTCTAAACCACTGATTAAGAAAGGTATTGAGCTAAGGCCAGGGAAGGGTCGCGGTCAGTAACTCACCACTCTCTGGTCGGCCATCACCTGTTTGATATCCCCGTTGAAGAAGGTGACTTTGGCTGTCAGTCCGTCCCCTAACACCTCCTTTCTGGTCCCATTAGGAAAGATGATGAGTCTCCCTCCACAGGCCAGCACCCTCTCCATCTTAGACAGGAACACATACCCCAGTCAATGTAGAGCACTTTGAGCTCCTGGAAAAACACTATAAATTAATTAATACAATCCAGTCAGTGTACAAAACATTTCCATGACAGACTGACCAGGTTAAAGCTATGATCCTGTTTGATGTCATCTGTTAAATTCACTTCAATCAGTGTAGTTGAAGGGGAGGAGACAGGTTAAAGAAGGATTTTTAAGCCTTGAGACATGAATGTGTATGTGTGCCATTCAGAGGGTGAGTGGGAAAGACAACATATTTAAGTGCCTTTGAAAGGTATGGTAGTAGGTAACTGGCGCACCGGTTGTGTGCCAAGAACTGCAACGCTGCTGGGTTTTTCATTCTGAACAGTTTCCCATTTGTATTAAGAATGATCCACCACCCAAAGGACATCCAGCCAACTTCACACAACTGTAGGAAGCATTGGAGTCAACATGGGACAGCATCCCTGTGGATTGCATTCAACACCTTGTGTCCATGCCCCGACGAACCAACGCTGATCTCAGGGCAAAAGGGGATGCAACTCAATATTAGGAAGGTATTCCTGTTTTGTAGACTCAGTGTGCAGTATTTAGAAAGTTGAGTCAATGCGGTTTGTGTCTGAACGTTCCGAGAGTGCCACTTTCTCCTCCATAGTCGTTGCTAAGCCTTCCGCCTTGTGCTGTTTATTTCTGGTTTTGAAAACTATGAAGATGTCCAGTGAAAGCAGATCTGCAATTTGTTGACACAACAGTAGCGACTTGGATACAATCAATAAAAACACCTGTACTGTACTGCTCCGTTTTGCTTGTTTAGTCATTTCATGGGGAATTGTCACATCGCCAACATGGCGTCCTTCTAAAACATGGCCGAACTCTCTTAATATAATGTATGGCTCTGAGACAATACCTGCTTTGAGTGACAATCTGAATTCAAAAGTATTTTCACAGAATTCACTCCCAATCCTTCTCGTCCCCCCTCACCTTTCCATCAGGGTGGATGACGACATCCTGACTTAGCTCTTGCTGCTCTTTGATCTCTGTGGACTCAGTCTGCAGACCTTGAGCCCTCTGTGGGTAACAACAGTGTACATTCAATCATCACAGCAACAAGGGTGGTGTATACACAGAGCTCCTATTATATTACTAATAGAGCCATGTAATTATTTGGGTATATAGCAGCGTGGAGCTATGCCATTGAGTTACTCTCATTAAATAATTAAAAGGGCTACACGGTAACTCACAGGGGATAGGTTGTGAGAGTGGTCGTGGATCTGTGCTGGGTGGTGACTTCTGGTCAAAGATAACGGTTGTTCGTCTGAGCTGTAATTGTGAGTGGGATCGAGTGCTGCGGCTGGTGTAGGGGCTGGCCTCTTTAAGATACCCCTGATACCTTCTGTTAGACAACAGAATGTAGAGCAATACCTCCATATAGAACTGAATAGCATTTCTTGATTCAACTCCCTTTGTTGAGTCCGTGGTAAGTATCATGATTAGTCCATATGTAGCTGCATTCTTTATTACCTTGAATAGCGAGGTTGCCTCTAGAGGAGCTACTGTTCTGTGGTGGGCTGCTCCTCACTGTGTCAGGACTCTGAACACACACACTGAATTAGTCCAACAAATGACAGAGAATTTAACAACTGCAGTGGTGAATTCAGAACACAGAGAATAAAACAGGAAAATCACAAAATGGTGGTAGTAGTAAATCTGTAAACTCACTGCCGATTTGAGGCCCCTGGCTCCAAGAGCAATGTTGCTGTCCAACGGCCGGGGTCCCTCCCTCCCTCTCTCCTTCTCCCGCCTGTCTTCCTCTCTGTCGCTGTCTGTCCCAGTCTTCCTCCAGGTGCTGAGGCGTAGTTTCTCCAGGGTGCGGACCTCGTCTCTCAGGGCGCTGTTGTCTGAGCTCAGGGAGTCTATCTGCTGCCGGAGACGGATGTGTGTGGTAGACCAGCGGCTCTCTCTCCGCTTCAGCTCCTCCTGCAAGGAACTCAGCTGCTGCTTCAGGGCCTGGGGGGGGCGAGGGCAGGGTCGTTGAGGGATACAAGACCTGTCTGTGTGTGTGTGTGTGTGTGTGTATCTGCGGCAGGTAGCCTAACGGTTAAGAGCAGTGGGAAAGTAAGAAAAATATCGCTAGTTCGAATCCCCGAGCCAACTACGTGAAAAATCTGTTGCTGTGCCCTTGAGCAAAGCAATTAACCCTAATTGCTCCTGTAAATTGCTCTGGATAAAAGCTTCTACTAAATGAATAAAATTTAAAATGTCTCACCTGGATCTCGTCGCGCTGCCTCTTGTCTGGTATGGCCCTGGCGGCGGAGGCGTGCTTCTCAAACACCTTGCGTTCCTTCTGCAGCTTCTTAGTCTCCTCCCTCTTGAACTCTTCAAACCTAGCCAGCTCCTCAGCTTTCCGATGCTCAAACTCTGCCCTCTCCTTCCTGGAATAGAGTTTTTCAGACACTTATACCCAATATTAATCAATTTAATGTGGGGATTACTAAATATTCATTTTGTAACAATGCCTTTGAATGAGGGGAAAACGATCCCATTCCAGTTCAGATCAGATGGTTGTTACCTGAGATATTCCTGGTTCTTCTCATTCTCCAGTCTGAGTCTGGCCAGGGCAGCGTTCTCTGTCCTGAATCGTTCTAGCTCCAGCTCCACCAGCCTCTCCCTCAGCTGCCTGGACTGCTGCTGGCCTGACCACACACACAAAGAGTTTAATGCTGGTGCTACCAACTTTGGAAGGGGAAAAAGTTGGAGAGCTGCTGTTGAGGTGCTTCCCTGGGTTAAGAGTGTGTTTGCACTCTCTCTCTCACCTGGTCCGTTCTCAGTCTTCCTAGGTTCTGGTTGAGGTGGAAGCGGGGTCTGGGTCTTGGGCTTCAGCGAGGAGAACAGTCTGGCCATAAGCGGGGAGGCGGGAGGAGGATCTGGCTCCTGGTTGTCTGCTGTGATAACTGACACACTCTCCAGCTCTGCCCCTTTGGCCACAGCCACCTTCCTCTTCAGTGTCCTCTCTAGGGGTGAGATGATCCCTGTTACTGTGAGAGTGTGGCCGTTTCCTGTAGCAGCGCCTTTTGTTCTGCTGTGGTCCTCAACAATGCTGCCAGCCTCCTCCAGGTCATTCCAGGTGTCATCGTCATCAAACACCAAACGACCCTCGCGGTCCCCCTCTTCTCTGTCCTCCAATAGGGTGGAGTCGTCAAGGTCACTCTTCCCGCCCCCCTCTGCCTGGCCTGAGCCCCCCCCTCTGTCCTGATACGACCTCTTGTCGTATGGAGGGTTGGATGTGGGGAGCGGGTTTTCCCAGAGGTTGCTAGGAAATATAGTTTGGTACGGCAGTCGGGCTACTTCCTCCCGATCCCCAAATTCAGAGCTGCTGTGGAACGAGACATCAGAGATTTCCTCATGTTGTTTGCAGTCACTCACTTCATCTTCCTCCATCACAACCTCCGTTGCCCTCATAGCAGATACTCCTGATGATTCAGAGGAGCTGGTCCCTGTGCCTAGGCCACTTTTACTTGTGCCTCCGGTGTGAACCCCTATAGTTGGCGAGGGTTTGGGGGATTTGATTGGCGTGGAGGACAGGCGTCGCGGGTGCCCCTCCCAGCTGCCATGGAGGGGGAGTTGCTGGTCCAGCTGCAGCACCTGTAGGTTTACATTTACGAAGCAACTGTGTAGCATTCATTTGTGAAACATACAAAACAGTGTAATGCCATACATTATAAAAAGACAGGTAAAAAAAGCATTACAAACCTTCATGACAAAGGATGAGTTGGAGGAGAAAGAGAGCTCCTCGGCTGCCTGCTCCAGCAGCTCAAACTCTCCCAGCTCCACACACTCCTTGTGATGGTCACAGTCCCAGCGCTGCAGCTTCTCCTGAAACGACAGCTCAAAGGAATACTCTGAAACAACGCCTGGTTTTCCCTCTGCTGCTCCATCTGGTCTCAATGGACCACTTCCATTCCTCTGCAGGGCCCCAGTCCTCTCCTCAAGCCCAAACTGTTTAGTTACAGCTGCAGGAGTTCTACTCACAGGCTGAGAAGTCCCACCCACCTTGTTACTAATCACCCCCTTAGGTCTCAGAAGGTCAGGTATCACCATGTTCTGTCTGTGGTGACTGCCCAGGACTCTGGGTCTCACTGCGTCTGGCTGGGCTGCCTTGCTCTCTGGTCTGCCACTGTCCAGGGAGGGTGAGCAGGGATCTCTGCGTCTGGTCTCCTTGTTGAGCACAGCAGTCTTGCGCTGTATGGGTGGCCACTGACTAACCCTCTGGGTGGGCTTGGGTTCAGAGGTCCAACAGGTGCTGAAGTTGCCTTGGGGTTTGGTGTCTTTTTGGGGTCTCCGTCTGTTGGGCAATGGGGCTTTGCTTCTGTTGGTGAATCTGGAGAGGCCCTCCCCTCGCCTCAGGAAGGCCCTTTTGGGACTGGCTCCCTCAACTGCCTCTGGGCTCTGTTGGAATGGAGAGACAGCTTAGCATTAGCAACGTTGCATGCCCCCCAAAAAAGGGAATGGTACTGTAGCTCCAAAGACAACCATACCTAAATCAACCTCAAACTTGTTACTTGGGTGAGCTACACTTTTAGTCTATCTACAGCCCATATTTAGTGTAGTGTAGCAATGATAGGGATAGTCTCTGACCTGCTGCTGCTGGGTGGTCTTCAGTCTCTGCTCCTCCAGTCTCAGCTGTTCCTCCAGGAGCTGCTCAAACGTCAGCTTCTGCCCACCTATTCCTGGTTTAATGGGTCTGGAGTAGAGCATAAACACACAGATGAATCACTTATTTGTAGTCTACTTTGTAGTCTGTACTGTCAGTTGACTGAGAATAGTGAAATAAATCATGTTTAGACATTTTCATCTCAAATATGAAATTAAACACTTACCTGTCCTGTGAGTCTAGTTCACTGTCATCTCCTCTGTATGCTTTGCAGTCTTCAGTCATAGAGGGAGCAGAATGGGGGGATAACGTGACTTCTTCCATCTCGTCATTATCACCCGTATGATCAGCATCCCCACTCAGCTGATGTTTGTGTGGACTGCTCCATGCTCATGTAAAAACCATTTGAAATGCTTTTAAGCACCTGGGCACATTTCACAACCACATATCACAGTCATGTTAAGTACATTTTCCCCCAGTAAGCACTTTTCCTACCCAGTGTTTGGTCCTGATCCTCTCCCTCCTGCTCCTGGCCCCTTGGAGGTTGCTGAAAGTTAGGCCCCTGTCTCCAAAGCTGGGAAGACGCAGGCCCTTGTGGGAGGCCTATAGGGAAGCTCTGGGCTGTTGGGGGTCTGTGAGAGAGGGGGGCTTCCCCCAATAGAGTGCCCTCTCTCCAGTCTGCACCCATCAACCTGGAGGTCTCTATGTAATCTGTGGGAAACCACACAGTCTTGTCTAAATCAGGGGTGTCAAACTCAATAACTGGAGCTTCCTGCTCCATCCAGCTTGCTGAGTAATACCACCAGAATAACACAGCAATGACATGGCAATAACACATCAATGACACGGCAATAACAGTGCGAGTGTGTTTTCAGTACCTGCTCCATCCTGCTGAGCCACATGCACCATGCCCAGTAGCCTCTGTTGCTCCTCCTGGGGACGGACCACCTCCTCCAGCTGGTGGGCTTTCAGCTGCTCCTGCATGTGCTGCTGCCACTGCCTCAGCTGAAACACGGCACATTACAGTACCGATAAGCACTGCTTCAAAACACAGCACACAACATCAATAATCAGTGCCTCAATTACAACAAAGCATAGGCCTAGAAAACAGCACTAGTGGCTGCAGTGCTTATGTCCCTGTTGTACAACACTAGACATAGGCCTACCTACCTGGAAATGACATGCCATTCCAAACAGTCATCATCTCAAATATTTTATGAAGCCATTCAACAATGTTTTTTTGTCTTACCTGTTCGAGTATCAGGGGTAGGTCCTGAGACTGCTTTACCAACTTCTCCATCTCTCCATGTATCGTCAACCCTTGAGACGCTGCTGTCTGCAGTCCAGAAAACTGTCTTTCAGACAAAGCCCTATCCCCAGTTTGCTGGTTCTGTTTGCTCAATTCTGTCCCGGACTCAGCATCATGTACGAGGGAATTTATACTGTGGTAACTGCTGCTACTGGAGACCTGGAGGGTAACGAATTGAGAGGCGAAGGAGTTACCACGTCCCTGGACCCCCAGACAGAGCTGTGTCGAAGAGACTCAGCCAGGTCTAGGGAGGAGTTCAGGATAACCCCACCTGGAGCTGCTTGGCATCCATCTGGCGAGGAAGATTGTTTGGGACTGCTGAGCCTGCAACCCAGTTTGAGATTACATGAAGGTACTCTCCAGACGGGGCTAATCCGAGATTAAATCAGAGACAGGTCAAGAATAAGAAGGTGTGCTTAATTCAGCATGCACGATCAAGTGGCTAGCTACCTAATTTAGTTAATTATTCATGTCACAATGTAGTTAGGCTTATAGCTTAGCTATAGAAAATTAGTTTAAAAGGACTGTTAGCAACAGTTTGTTACCGTATAGTTTGCCAACTGTGCATTTCCACTCTGCATTTTACACTACTTACAAGAAGTTGTAGATACCTGAATCGTAAAGTACTTGTAAGTAGCTTATAACAATACATATTGTGTGCTAAATGACATTTGTTTTATAATGTTGGAAACAACATAACTACAACAGTTTAGTTAGCAGGCTAACGTTACCTGCCACTGCATTGACAACGCCTTAGTTTGGCTAGATAACAAACTAGCATGCTTGCAACAACGTTTTACCATGACAGGCAAGTAAGACATAAGTTGTGCTTTAATTATATAAATGATGAATACATAGCGAACATACACAACGTACCTTGTTAACATGCGACAAGAACACGTATTCAAGGTATTTTCGTTTTGAAGACACACAGCAAATGGGAGTTTCGAGATTTCGAAGCGTGCCGCCACACCAAAAACAAAGCCCGCGAGAGAGAAAAATAGGCGCATTGCAGTTTGGGTAATGTAGTAACTAACGTTAAATGAATGACCCGGAAAGGGTTTTCAAACATAATTCCCATAGGTTAATTTGAAGTTTGAAGAAGTTCAAACGCTTTTATACTTTTGAACGAATTTAAACATTATCGGAAACTTTTCGTGATAATGGAGATAGTATTATGCAATACCCACGGTAAATGTGTATATTTTTGCCTTGACATAGTCAGTGTTGTATTGTCATAATGGTTAAGTTGTTATTCGTGCCTGCTGAAACGTATGCTAGTTTGCTACTGTAGTTATCTAACGTTAGCAGGTTGGGAACATGGCTCAATGGTGTTTTCTTAATCTCTTGGGGCAAAATATGATGCTAGCCACATGCCTAATAATAATATTAACATCATTGAGCCATCATATCAGCCAATAAGGGTGATACCGTTAGTAAGGCAAGGACGTGTTTTACTGAATATGAACTCATGTTTTTCTATTTGACTTTACACTAACCAGGCAGCACATGCATGCTGAAGACGGGAGTGAAAGAAGGGCCAAATAAGGGTAAAAGCTTCTACTTGTGCGGGGAGCGTCAACAGGGGTCTCCCTGTGATTTCACCAAAGTGGCACGGTAGGTGGTTCTCTCATGTCAGTTTGTTGATTCATGTTTCTCTTTACTCCTGGAGACATTTCTCATGAAGAGCACTAGCTAGCTCCCAACTGATATCTGACAGTGGCATTCTCAAAATCCATCTAACAAAGTGCAGGGCTTATACAATAGTCATTTACTGATATGACTGATCTGTTTTATGGCTTTCATTAGTATCCCGGCCTCCCACTGCCTGCTTCATGAGGATTCTATGGTGGAACTCCAGACTCTCATACGCAGTCAGCAGCAGCAGGGCTACAGGTCTGTGTGTGGATGTGTGTAGATGATTCCTCTAACTCTAGCTATGATCTATGGTTTGTGTTCAGGGGTATTATGATACTGTGTCTCACTCTCTATTCTCTTCTCAGATTGTACTATCGGTGTATTTTTGGGAAGAAAGCAGGTCAGAGGTGGTGTGGCAATGTTCCCTGGACTGCGGTAAGCACCTCTAACTACTGGTAATGATGAACATACAGTAAGCATTGCCTAGTTCATAGCCTATTACTGTCATGGCAAGCACTCGTTGAATGTGTTTCAAAATGGCTGACTATTGCTCCACCCCTTCAGCCAGAGGCAGAGAAACGCAGCCAACTGTCTGACAGACAGCTGCAGCCCTCCAGCCTGCCCCCAGAGAGAAATCCATTCAAGGCCCCAGGCAAGACCGACCAGACGTCAGAGTGGAGGAGACTCCAAGATGGAGGGAGACTGGTGGACGAGGGCGAAGGAAAGAATGAGAAAGGTGGAGTGAAGGAGAGGCGTCACAAGAGTGTAGATAAAGAAAGAGAACATGGCCGAGGTATTGGGGGGGGGGGGAGGAGGAGGAGAGGGGAATGTTGAGTAGCTCTGAGTCTTGGAGAGACAAACAGCTTCCAGCAGGGATGAAGATAAAGAAGAGAGTATCAGGCGAGGAGAATAAGACAAGTGCTGAAACATCACCTGAGGAGAAGGAAAAGACTGCCAAGGAAACGAAAGACAAAAACAAGAACTCAAACAAAGACAGCCATAGAGAGGCTGAGGAAAGCAGCAACTCTAGCCCGAAGCCCCATTATACAGAGGACAAACACAAAGCCTCAAAGGGTCGTCATGGATACTCCCCACGAGAGCCACCAACCAATAGCCTCAAAGAGTCTGGAAAGCATGCTGGGAAAAAGCCAAGCCCAGAGAGGAGGAAGAGCAGCTCCTCCGACCCAAATGACACTACCTCTAAAGACGCCCAGGCACCTAAGAGCACAGAGAAGTCCAAAACCCCAATCCCACAATGCGATAAACCAGCGCAGCGACTTTCCACTCCAACAACTGAACAGGATAAGGAGGCAGAGACTGCTTCATCACAGCAGAACCAGGACCAGTCCCATCGTGGGAACCAGTTTGGAGAGTGGAGTTGTGATGAAGATGATGTCCAGTTTGTGTCGGTTCAGCCAGGTACACAGACATCGACAATAGTACCAGTGGCTCTGGTCCAGAAAGCCCTGACATCCTTCCCAGGGTTCCAGTCTGCCTCTCAGGTCAAAGGTCAGCAGGAGGACCCCAGGGCCCTGCACAGCCAGCTCACCACTCAGCTCAAACAGAAGAAGGTGAGGGACATCGGTGTGTGTCAGAATGTACACTGAAATAAATAGTTCATATTTAACTCTCCTTCCCTCTCTCAGGCCACTCTGTCGGTGGTGAATATGTCTGCTCTACCCGATAAAGGAGAGAGGTTGAAGAGTCAGGTCAAAGACCTGGAGGAGGCACTGGAGTCTCTCTGCCTCACCACTTCCACTGAGCCAGGTAAGACCCTAGCTAGATACTGGACTGTTTGACTAACCACAACATTGCCTACTGTATTGTCATTGTAGGTACTTCAAGCACAAACTCAACTGAATGTACAGGACTATGCAAAAGTTTTAGGCAGGTGAAAAAAAGCTGTAAAGTAAGAATACTTTCAAAAATACATGTTAACAGTTTATATTTATCAATTAACAAAATGCAAAGTGAGTGAACAGACGAAAAAATCTACATCAAATCAATATTTGGTGTGACCACCCTTTGCCTTCAAAACAGCATCAATTCTTGCTTATTTTTTTCGTACTGGTCCCCCTTGGGAATCAAACCCACAGCCCTGGCGTTGCAAGCGCCATGCTCTACCATCTGAACTACACAGGATCTACCATGACTTTTGCTGTATGTTTGGGGTCGTTGTCATGCTGCAGAATACATTTGGGGCCAATCAGATGCCTCCCTGATGGTATTGCATGATGGATAAGTATCTGCCTGTACTTCTTAGCATTGAGGAGACCATTAATTCTGACCAACTCCATTTGCAGAAATGCAGCCCCAAACTTGCAAGGAACCTCCACCATGATTCACTGTTGCCTACAGACACTCATGCGTGTACCGCTCTCTAGCCCTACCGCGAACAAACTGCCTTCTGCGACAGCCAAATATTTTACATTTTGACTCGTCAGTCCGGAGCACCTGCTGCCATTTTTCTGCACCCCAGTTCCTGTGTTTTCGTGCATAGTTGAATCGCTTGGCCTTGTTTCCACGTCGGAGGTATGGGTTTAAGGCCACAAGTCTTCCATGAAGGCCACTTCTGACCAGACTTCTCCGGACATTAGATGGGTGTACCAGGGTACCACTGTTTTCTTCCGATTACGAAGATAAGTAAACATGATGTGTCTTTCATCTGCTGCAGTAAGTTTCCTTGGCCGACCACTGCGTCAACGGTCCTCAACGTTGCGGTTTCTTTGTGCTTCTTCAAAAGAGCTTGGACAGCACATCTGGAAACTGCTGTCGGCCTTGAAATTTCTACCTGGGAGAGACCTTGCTGATGCAGTATAACTACCTTGTTGCTGTGCTCAGTCTTGCCATGGTGTATGACTTTTGACAGTTAACTGTCTTCAGCAACCTCACCTTAGCTGAATTTGGCTTTTCCTCACAGTTTTATACCTCCTACACAGCTGTTTCAGTTAATGATTATGTTTCAACCTGTATATTGAATTGATGATCATTAGCACCTGTTTGTTATAATTGTTTAATCATACACCTGACTATATGCCTACAAAATCCCTGACTTTGTGCAAGTGTACTTAGAAGAATTTATGCTGTTTTGAAGGCAAAGTGTGGTCACACCAAATATGGATTTGATTTAGATTTTTCTTCTGTTAACTCACTTTGCATTTAGTTAATTGATAAATATAATCTATTAAAGTGTCTATTTTTGAAAGCATTCTTACTTTACAGCATTTTTTTCACACCTGCCTAAAACTTTTGTACAGTACTGTATGTAATTTAACGGTCTGTTTTTAGAGCCTCAGGGTGGCAAGGATGATGCCAAACCGATGCCCACTCCCAGCCAGTACAACCCATTCAGCTGCCCGGGAGGTACCGTCCTCCTGCCCATTGCTCCTGCCCCCCTACAGTGCCAGGCCTCCACCAGCTCAATGGGGCTGCAGCTCAGCCAGGGATACACTCAGATGTATGGAGGTATGGAACAGGGCTACACACACTTGGTATTCTTGTACCCTGCTCTAGTCATTTATAGTCGTATCTCCATGATATCAGTCAGTACATTTTCTGTCTGTCCCTGATTGTCCAGTGAACCCCCAGAGCCAAGCATTCTATGGAGGCAGGATGACAGACAACCGTCTGCTAGCGGTGAAGAACGCCACCTCTGAGGCCATCAACCACCTCCACAGCTCCCTGGAGTCCTGCCCCGACCCCGACGCTGAGGTTACAGACCCCAAAGGCATCAAGGCAAGATGTCCTTGTGCTCTACTCAATGCCTCAGCCTTTGTAAACCTCATTGTACACACTGTTGTCTATGGGTATGGTACCCTAATCTACTGTGATGTTGTGGTCGTTATCATTGGTCAGGTGCCTCTACTGGCCCATCAGAGACAAGCCCTGGCCTGGCTGCTGTGGAGAGAGACCCAGAAACCCTGTGGAGGGATCCTGGGTAAGGTCAACCAGCCTGTCTGTGTAGTTGCTTTGATTGCAGCAGCCCCAGGGGGAGTTGAATGGCCAGAGTATTTCAGAAACGTTCAGCAAATGCTTTAACAACATTTCTCCCCTAATCCTCAGCTGATGACATGGGCCTGGGGAAAACCCTCACCATGATCGCTCTCCTTCTGGCCCAGAAGAAGAAGAAGAAGAAGGAGGAGGAGGAGAAAGATGCTAAATCTGAGGGCTGGATCTCCAAAAATGGTAATATCAAATGGCATCTTCTCATGTAATTATTAACTCGTATTATGATATTTTTGGGCATGTATGTGAACAATGTGTATATAATGTATTTAGTAACTTGTGTATGATATATTTGTTATACCCTGAATTATGTTGCAGACTCTAGCCTGGTGGTTTCTCAGGGCACTTTGATCATCTGCCCTGCCTCTTTGGTTCATCACTGGAAGAAGGAGATTGAGAGACACATCAAGAGTGGCCGACTCAGTATCTGCCTGTACCATGGGCCCAACCGCCAGAAGAACGCCAAAGTGTAAGGCACACACGAGTCATCTGTTTCTCTGAGTTTAATACACTTGTCACCTAAAAGAGTGTCACACTGTCAAGTGTACAGGTTGCTTTTGACACATGTTTTATTTGTTTTCTATCTCCCACTCTCTGATAGGCTGGCTGAGCATGACGTGGTGGTGACCACCTACAGCCTTGTCTCCAAGGAGATCCCGGTCCAGAAGGAGGACTCTGAGAAACCTAGCAAGGACTCTGAGGATGTGGTAAGAATAAACAGCGAGAGAAACCGTGTGTAATGTATTGATGGTGCTAATGATGCTACAACGTTGCTCCCTCTCGCCAGCCATCAGGCCTGCCTCCTCTGCTGCGGGTGGCCTGGGCCCGCATTGTGCTGGACGAGGCCCACAACATCAAGAACCCCAAGGTGCAGACCTCCTTGGCTGTGTGTAAGCTGAGGGCCAAGGCCAGGTGGGCTGTTACTGGGACCCCCATCCAGAACAACCTACTGGATATGTATGCCCTGCTCAAGTAAGTCCATCAATATCTTACTCTAACAAGGCAAGTCAGTAAACAACAAATTCTTATTTACAATGACGGCCTACCCCGGCCAAACCCTCCTCTAACCCGGACGACGCTGGGCCGAATATGCGCCGCCCTATGGGACTCCCGATCACAGCCGGTTGTGAGACAGCCCGGGATCGAACCAGGGTCTGTAGTGACGCCTCTAGCACTGAGATGCAGTGCCTTAGACTGCTGCGCCACTCGGGAGCCCATATTGGACATAACAATACACCCCTTCCACAGAATACTCTGGTAAAGTCTCTGTCTGTGTTTGTCAGGTTTCTTCGCTGCGCCCCATTTGATGAGTACAAGCTGTGGAAAACCCAGGTAGACAACGGCTCTAAGAGAGGAGGGGAGAGACTTAACATTCTGACCAGAACTCTGTTGCTCCGACGCACCAAAGACCAGATGGACTCTACCGGAAAACCTCTGGTACTTAACAAAGACACACACACACACACACACTTTAGCATATGTGGATTATGAGCTGACTTTATTTCCTTCTTCATTTTCCAGGTTAATCTGCCAGATCGGACCTGTGAGGTGCATCGCCTGAAGCTGTCTGAAGAGGAGCAGTCTGTTTACGATGTGGTGTTTGCACAGTCCAGGTAACAACTATATGGCTGATTGGTATCTGAAACTTCACTCTCTCTCTAGGTCTTTGTCTTATGACACCTGGATGACTGATTCTTAAAAATGTTTCTCCTAGGTCCACTCTGCAGAACTATCTGAAGAGACATGAGGGGGACAACGGTAAAAAGGGAGACAACTCTAATCCCTTCGACAAGGGTAAGAAGTCAACTTTCTTTTTCTGTTTAAAAAAAAAAAAGTATGTTTGTGTCTGTCTCTAGAGGCGTGTGAATATGGACAGGATACCAATGTGTGTGTGTGTCTCCCCCCCCCCAGTGGCCCGTGAGTTTGGAGTGTCCCAGGCGGACTCTGTGTCCTCATCCCAGCAGTCCCAGGGCCCCACCAGCACTGTTCACATCCTGTCTCTATTGCTCCGACTCAGACAGAGCTGCTGCCATCTGTCTCTGTTGAAGAAGGTACCTGCTCCTCTCTTTGATCTCTGGAGTCTATGGAACAGGCATCTGTTTTTGCCTGCTGCTCTTCTCTGTGTGTCTTGCTCCACTGACTCTGGGTCAATTTGGTCTGTCTTTACCTGGTGTTCTCTGTGTTTCTTCTTCAAAGACCCTGGATCCGTCTGAGCTGCAGGGGGATGGGATCACTCTCTCCCTGGAGGAGCAGCTCAATGCCCTGTGCCTCTCCGCCGAGCCCTCGGGTCCCGACCCCAAAGCAACCGTGTCCCTCAACGGGAGCCGATTCGCCTCCGATCTCTTCGAGGACACCCACGAGAGCACCAAGGTGATGTCAACTGCCCCCCTGTGCACTAAAATGTTTCTGGTTTTATATGGTTATCCGGTGCATCTATATACTACCTGCTTTATTCTCTTAATGTTTTTGTTGTTTCAGATTGCTGCCATTCTCACAGAGCTGAAGGAGATCAGGCAGCAGAGTGAGGCTCAGAAAAGGTAAAACCACACCCCTAAATGTAGCCCATTCAGACTACAAGTGTTTGATGTCATCTGGATGATGTAGTCCTGGGCAGACAGATATAGAAGAACTTGATAGACAACTAAAGTGACGAATAAGAGATTATTGTTAATAGAAAATGTTTCCCTCGTGGTAGGTTGGGGTATGCAAAATGGGTAAACTTTGAGCACCTCTGTCTCCTGAATGTTTTGTTATTCGGGTTCAAAAAGTCCCTTTCTGACCACTTCTACCATGGGCAAACATGTTTGGAAGGTTTCGTTCAAATCTAATGTGGTGCAGTCAGAAAGGGATTGAATTCATGTTGTTATGTTGTAGTTTGATTGGACAGTAATCATATATGATAATCGTCCATTGTCTCTGTCTGTCAGCGTGATCGTGTCCCAGTGGACCAGCATGCTTCACGTCGTGGCCGTCCACCTGAGGAAAATGGGCCTGAGCTTCGATGTCATCGACGGCACTGTCAACCCCAAACGCCGCATGGACCTGGTCGAGGAATTCAACACCAACCCTAAAGGACCACAGGTATTGTATGGACAACCGTGACCATAAAATACAGTGTTATGCTCTGCCTACTGTAAGCTTTGCATACAGTGTAGGGGGCAGAGTTTAGACTATTTTTCTGTTTTGTGTTTCTAGGTGATGCTGGTGTCTCTGTGTGCTGGAGGAGTGGGTATTAACCTGATTGGAGGGAATCACCTCTTCCTCATGGACATGCACTGGTGAGACTCACAACACACACACCCATCCACCACTACCAGCTGAGTGTTTATTGATTCATACTGTGTGTGGTTCTGACAGGAACCCAGCTCTAGAGGACCAGGCCTGTGACCGCATCTACAGAGTGGGTCAGCACCGAGACGTCACCATCCACAGGTAAGACTATGCTTGGGTGCAGAGATACTGGAGGAAAATCACATTGGCATATTTCAAGGTTGTGCCCTGTTGGATAAAGACATTGTATAAAGCTGATTGCTGATGTGAGTGATTACACAGAGCATGTGTGTGTCCCTATCCCTGCAGGTTTGTGTGTGAGGGCACAGTGGAGGATAAGATCTCCACTCTGCAGGAGAAGAAGAAGGAGCTCGCACAGAAAGTGCTGTCAGGGACTGGAGCCTCCTTCACCAAGCTCTCCCTGGCTGACCTCAGGGTCATCTTTGGGGTCTGACGACCAGGAAGTAAGGGTGGTGTGGGCAGCCAGACTGAGGACCAGGTAGTAGCGGGGCCAGCCATGCTAAAACAATTATGTTTGCTAGATTTATGTTATGGTTGTAATGGGTTCACACTTGATGTATATGAATCTGGTTGATGAAACCCCCCCCTTGCTCTTGTTGGCTACTGAGCACTACAGTACATATTGGCACGTAGTGTGGCTAATGTGGTTGGCACTACTTTGCTGTTACGCGCTTGAATGCTTTGCTGCTTCTATTTTCTATATGGTCTTCTGGCAGGTTGCAGAGGCTCAGGCCTACTAGCTGTGTACTGTTGTATTTCCCATATCCAGCACTCTGTTTTCACATACTGTATTCCATGTGTTACGACAAGGGCCTTGAGTTTCTCCTGGTCAGGTCACATGGTCTTTTTCATTGAATACATTTTAAGTGTAATTTATAGGACTGACTTGTATTTCTAACCCTAATTATTTTGACATGTTATGTTGCGTCTGTGAACTATTAGTGTTTGATTATGATGTCTTCAAGGCTGTTGATGTTTTTGAATAAAATATTTATTATTTTATCTTATTCTGAGTATGAAATGTTGCATGAATTCTGTAAAAACAACCACTGCAAAGGGTGAAAATATTTACTTTTAGATTTTTAATTAATAACTAAATATACATAAACAAAAAGTTGACGTTTAACAGAAAGCATAATAATCCACCAGCATAATAATCCACCAGTGAAAATGACCAATGAAGTGGCTAAGAGAATAATTTTAAATGGCAGATGATGATCCATCTGACTATTGATACCCCAGTATAGTTACGATTAACAATATAGACAATACAATCAGTAATCATACAAATGTAAAACCAAATGTATTACAAAAGTGAGTGTTATTACTTTGGCTGTTTGCTTAAAACCATACTGGGGCGGCAGGTAGCCTAGTGGTTAGAGTGTTGGGCCCGTAACTGAAATGTTGCCGGATCGAATCCCCGAGCTGACAAGACAGTTAACCCGCTATTCCTAGGCCGTCATTGTAAATAAGAATTTGTTCATAACTGACTTGCCTAGTAAAATAAAGGTTAAAAAAATATAGATGTGTGTGTATATACAGTGAGGAGAACAAGTATTTGATACACTGCAGATTTTGCAGGTTTTCCCACTTACAAAGCATGTAGAAGTCTGTAATTTTTATCATAGGTACTCTTCAACTGTGAGTGACGGAATCTAAAACAAAAATCCAGAAAATCACATTGTATGATTTTTAAGTAATTAATTTGCATTTTATTGCATGACATAAGTATTTGATACATCAGAAAAGCAGAACTTAATATTTGGTAGAGAAACCTTTGTTTGCAATTACAGAGATCATACGTTTCCTGTAGTTCTTGACCAGGTTTGCACACACTGCAGCAGGGATTTTGGCCCACTCCTCCATACAGATCCTTCAGGTTTCGGGGCTGTCGCTGGGCAATACGGACTTTCAGCTCCCTCCAAAGATTTTCTATTGGGTTCAGGTCTGGAGACTGGCTAGGCCACTCCAGGACCTTGAGATACTTCTTACGGAGCCACTCCTTAGTTGCCCTGGCTGTGTGTTTCGGGTCATTGTCATGCTGGAAGACCCAGCCACGACCCATCTTCAATGCTCTTACTGAGGGAAGGAGGTTGTTGGCGAAGATCTTGCGATACATGGCCCCAACCATCCTCCCCTCAATACGGTGCAGTCGTCCTGTCCCCTTTGCAGAAAAGCATCCCCAAAGAATGATGTTTCCACCTCCATGCTTCACGGTTGGGATGGTGTTCTTGGGGTTGTACTCATCCTTCTTCTTCCTCCAAACACGGCGAGTGGAGTTTAGACCAAAAAGCTCTATTTTTGTCTCATCAGACCACATGACCTTCTCCCATTCCTCCTCTGGATCATCCAGATGGTCATTGGCAAACTTCAGACGGGCCTGAACATGCGCTGGCTTGAGCAGGGGGACCTTGCGTGCGCTGCAGGATTTTAATCCATGACGGCGCAGTGTGTTACTAATGGTTTTCTTTGAGACTGTGGTCCCAGCTCTCTTCAGGTCATTGACCAGGTCCTGCCGTGTAGTTCTGGGCTGATCCCTCACCTTCCTCATGATCATTGATGCCCCACGAGGTGAGATCTTGCATGGTGCCCCAGACCAAGGGAGATTGACCGTCATCTTGAACTTCTTCCATTTTCTAATAATTGCGCCAACAGTTGTTGCCTTCTCACCAAGCTGCTTGCCTATTGTCCTGTAGCCCATCCCAGCCTTGTGCAGGTCTACAATTGTATCCCTGATGTCCTTACACAGCTGTTTGATTGAGTGTGTGGAGTCCGTTTGATTGAGTGTGTGGACAGGTGTCTTTTATACAGGTAACGAGTTCAAACAGGTGTTGTTAATACAGGTAATGAGTGGAGAACAGGAGGGCTTCTTAAAGAAAAACTAACAGGTCTGTGAGAGCCGGAATTCTTACTGGTTGGTAGGTGATCAAATACTTATGTCATGCAATAAAATGCAAATTAATTATTTAAAAATCATACAATGTGATTTTCTGGATTTTTGTTTTAGATTCCGTCTCTCACAGTTGAAGTGTACCTATGATAAAAATTACAGACCTCTACATGCTTTGTAAGTAGGAAAACCTGCAAAATCGGCAGTGTATCAAATACTTGTTCTCCCCACTGTATATATATATATACACACACACACACACAGTGGGGAGAACAAGTATTTGATACACTGCCGATTTTGCAGGTTTTCCTACTTACAAAGCATGTAGAGGTCTGTAATTGTTATCATAGGTACACTTCAACTGTGAGAGATGGATCAAAAATCCAGAAAATCACATTGTATGATTTTTAAATAATTATTTTGCATTTTATTGCATGACATAAGTATTTGATCACCTACCAACCAGTAAGAATTCCATCTCTCACAGACCTGTTAGTTTTTCTTTAAGAAGCTCTCCTGTTCTCCGCTCTCCTGTTCTCGACGTAATTGTCCGACGTGGTCTCAACAGGGTTCTCCTCTGCTACGTCGCTGAAGATACATCTGCTAGCTCCGGACTGCTAACACTCTGAACGCCGTGCCATTGAACTGATCCCCCGGCTCACCACTTTGCTTTTTCATCGGATCCTACGCTTGTTCAGCTCCACAGCTGATGCCTGCAGGACTGCTTGGTTATATGGTATTTATTTCTGTTTAACTACCAGGCCTCAGGTCCTGTGTGTAGTACATCACTTTTTCTAACTGACCCTCTTTGTCCATTCACCTCCATTACCCGTCGTTGTCTTAGCTCTCTTAATTAACTGTTATCTTTTATTTTTATTAATTTTTTGCCCTCTTCTTATTTCAATATGCCTTGTCTTTTGTTGTTTAGGTTAGCTATTATTGTTTTATTTCACTGTAGAGCCCCCAGTCCTGCTCAACATGCCTCTGATAGCTCCTTTGTCCCTCCCCCCACACATGCGGAGACCTCATCTGGCTTAACTGGTGTCTCCAGAGATGCAACCTCTCTCTTCATTACCCAACGCCTAGGTTTACCTCCACTGAACTCACATCCTACCATACCCTTGTCTGTACATTATGCCCTTAACCTATTCCACCACGCCCAGAAATCTGCTCCTTTTATTTTATGTAGCCAACGTACTAGACGTCCAGTTCTGAAAGCCCTCAGCCGAATATTGATTCTATTACTCCTCTGTTCCTCTGGTGATGTAGAGGTAAACCCAGGTCCTATAACCCCCAGTACTACACCTATTCCCCAGGCGCTCTCATTTGTTGATTTCTGTAACCGTAAAAGCCTCGGTTTCATGCATGTTAACATTAGAAGCCTCCTCCCTAAGTTTGACTTATTCACTGCTTTAGCACACTCCGCCAACCCGGATGTTCTAGCTGTGTCTGAGTCCTGGCTTAGGAAGGCCACCAAAAATTCGGAAATTTCCATCCCCAACTACAACATTTCCCGTCAAGATAGAACTGCCAAAGGTGGCGGAGTTGCAATCTACTGCAGAGATAACCTGCAGAGTTCTGTCATACTGTCCAGGTCTGTGCCCAAACAGTTTGAGCTTCTACTCTTAAAAATCCACCTTTCCAGAAATAAGTCTCTCACTGTTGCCGCCTGTTACAGACCCCCCTCAGCCCCCAGCTGTGCCCTGGACTCCATATGTGAATTGATTGCCCCACATCTATCTTCAGAGTTTGTACTGTTAGGTGACTTAAACTGGGATATGCTTAACACCTCGGCTGTACTTCAATCTAAGATTGATGCCCTCAATCTCACGCAAATTATCAAGGAACCCACCAGGTACAACCCAAAATCCGTAAACATGGGTACCATTATTGATATCATTCTGACTAACTTGCCCTCCAAATACACCTCCTCTGTTTTCAACCAGGATCTCAGCGATCACTGCCTCATCGCCTGCGTTCGCAATGGGTCAGCGGTCAAACGACCACCCCTTATCACTGTCAAACGCTCCCTAACACACTTTTGTGAGCAGGCCTTTCTATTTGATCTGGCCCAGGTATCCTGGAAGGATATTGACCTCATCCCGTCAATAGAGGATGCCTGGTTGTTCTTTAAAAGTGCTTTCCTCTCCATCCTAAATAAGCATGCCCCTTTCAAAAAACGTAGAACTAAGAATAGATATAGCCCGTGGTTCACCCCAGACTTGACTGCACTAGACCAACACAAAAACATCCTGTGGCGCACTGCATTAGCATCGAACAGCCCCCGCGATATGCAGCTATTCAGGGAAGTCAGGAACAAGTACACACAGTCAGTTAGAAAAGCAAAGGCCAGCTTTTTCAAACAGAAATTTGCTTCCTGTAGTACTAACTCCAAAAAGTTCTGGGACACTGTTAAATCCATGGAGAATAAGAGCACCTCCTCCCAGTTGCCCACTGCATTGAGGCTAGGAAACACTGTTACCAACGATAAATCCACGATTATCGAAAATTTCAATAAGCATTTTGCTACGGCTGGCCATGCTTTCCACCTGGCTACCCCTACCCCGGCCAACAGCTCTGCACCCTCGGCAGCTACTTGCCCAAGCCCCCCCCGCTTCTCCTTCACCCAAATCCAGACGGCTGATGTTCTGAAAGAGCTGCTAAGTCTGGACCCCTACAAATCTGCTGGGCTAGATAATCTGGACCCTCTCTTTCTGAAATTATCAGCCAAAATTGTTGCAACACCTATCACTAGCCTGTTCAACCTCTCTTTCGTATCGTCTGAGATCCCTAGAGATTGGAAGGCTGCCGCGGTCATCCCCCTCTTCAAAGGAGGAGACACTCTAGACCCAAACTGTTATAGACCAATATCCATCCTGCCCTGCCTTTCTAAAGTTTTCGAAAGCCAAGTTAACAAACAGATAACTGACCACTTCGAATCCCACCGTACCTTCTCTGCTATGCAATCTGGTTTCCGAGCTGGTCATGGGTGCACCTCAGCTACGCTCAAGGTACTGAACGACATCATTACCGCCATCGATAAAAGACAGTACTGTGCAGCCGTTTTCATCGACCTGGCCAAGGCTTTCGACTCTGTCAATCACCGCATTCTTATTGACAGACTCAATAGCCTTGGTTTCTCAAGTGACTGCCTTGCCTGGTTCTCTAACTACTTTGCAGACAGAGTTCAGTGTGTCAAATCGGAGGGCCTATTGTCCGATCCTCTGGCAGTCTCTATGGGGGTGCCACAGGGTTCAATTCTTGGGCCAACCCTTTTCTCTATATACATCAACGATGTCGCTCTCGCTGCTGGTGACTCTCTGATCCATCTCTATGCAGATGACACCATTCTGTATACATCTGGCCCCTCTTTGGATACTGTGTTTACTAACCTTCAATCAAGCTTCAATGCCATACAACACTCCTTCCGTGGCCTCCAACTGCTCTTAAACGCTAGTAAAACTAAGTGCATGCTTTTCTATCGTACGCTGCCAGCACCCGCCCACCGGACTATCATCACTACTCTCGACGGATCCGAATTAGAATACGTGGACACCTACAAATACCTAGGCATCTGGTTAGACTATAAACTCAACTTCCAGACTCACATCAACCATCTCCAATCCAAAATTAAATCCAGAATTGGCTTCCTATTTCGCAACAGAGCCTCCTTCACTCATGCTGCCAAACATGCCCTTGTAAAACTGACTATCCTACCGATCCTTGATTTTGGCGATGTCATTTACAAACTAGCCTCCAACACTCTACTTAGCAAATTGGATGTAGTCTATCACAGTGCCATCCGTTTTGTCACCAAAGCCCCATACACTACCCACCACTGCGACCTGTATGCTCTCGTTGGCTGGCCTTCATTATATATTCGTCGCCAAACCCACTGGCTCCAGGTCATCTACAAGTCTTTGTTAGGTAAATCCCCGCCCTATCTCAGCTCACTGGTCACTATAGCAACACCCACCCGTAGCATGCGCTCCAGCAGGTTTATCTCTCTGGTCACCCCCAAAGCCAACACCTCCTTTGGCCGCCATTCCTTCCATTTCGCTGCTGCCAATGACTGGAACGAATTGCAAAAATCATTGAAGCTAGAGGTTCCTATCTCCCTCAATAACTTTAAGCATCAGTTGTCAAAGCTGCTTATCGATCACTGCACCTGTATATAGCCCTTCTGTATATAGCCCACACTACTACCTCATCCCTATATTTATTTTTGTTTATTTCACTAATCTTGCACTCCAGTATCTCTATTTGCACATCAAAATTTGCACATCCTTCATTCCTGTGTTAATGATGATAATTCTGTAATTTATTTTACCACTATAGTCTATTTATTGTCCTACCTCCTAACCTTACTGCATTTTTGCACTACATTTTGCACTCTGTATATAGATTTTCTATTGTGTTTTTTTTTTTTTTTTTTTTGACTGTTTGTTTAATGTGTAACTCTGTGTTGTTTTTGTCGCACTGCTTTGCTTTGTCTTGGCCAGGTCGCAGTTGCAAATGAGAACTTGTTCTCAACTGACCTACCTGGTTAAATAAAGGTGAAATAAAAAAAAAAAAAAAAAAAATTACCTGTATTAACTGCACCTGTTTGAACTCATTACCTGTATAAAAGACACCTGTCCACACACTCAATCAAACAGGCTCCAACCTCTCCACAATGGCCAAGACCAGAGAGCTGTGTAAGGACATCAGGGATACAATTGTAGACCTGCACAAGGTTGGGATGGGCTACAGGACAAAGCTTGGTGAGAAGGCAACAACTGTTGGTGCAATTATTAGAAAATGGAAGAAGTTCAAGATGACGGTCAATCTCCCTCGGTCTGGGGCACCATGCAAGATCTCACCTCGTGGGGCATCAATGATCATGAGGAAGGTGAGGGATCAGCCCAGAACTACACGGCAGGACCTGGTCAATGACCTGAAGAGAGCTGGGACCACAGTCTCAAAGAAAACCATTAGTAACACACTACGCCGTCATGGATTAAAATCCTGCAGCGCACGCAAGGTCCCCCTGCTCAAGCCAGCGCATGTCCAAGCCCGTCTGAAGTTTGCCAATGACCATCTGGATGATCCAGAGGAGGAATGGGAGAAGGTCATGTGGTCTGATGAGACAAAAATAGAGCTTTTTGGTCTAAACTCCACTCGCCGTGTTTGGAGGAAGAAGAAGGATGAGTACAACCCCAAGAACACCATCCCAACCGTGAAGCATGGAGGTGGAAACATCATTCTTTGGGGATGCTTTTCTGCAAAGGGGACAGGACGACTGCACCGTATTGAGGGGAGGATGGATGGGGCCATGTATCGCGAGATCTTGGCCAACAACCTCCTTCCCTCAGTAAGAGCATTGAAGGTGGGTCGTGGCTGGGTCTTCCAGCATGACAACGACCCGAAACACACAGCCAGGGCAACTAAGGAGTGGCTCCGTAAGAAGCATCTCAAGGTCCTGGAGTGGCCTAGCCAGTCTCCAGACCTGAACCCAATAGAAAATCTTTGGAGGGAGCTGAAAGTCCGTATTGCCCAGCGACAGCCCCGAAACCTGAAGGATCTGTATGGAGGAGTGGGCCAAAATCCCTGCTGCAGTGTGTGAAAACCTGGTCAAGAACTACAGGAAACGTATGATCTCTGTAATTTCTGTACCAAATATTAAGTTCTGCTTTTCTGATGTATCAAATACTTATGTCATGCAATAAAATGCAAATTAATTACTTAAAAATCATACAATGTGATTTTCTGGATTTCTGTTTTAGATTCCGTCACTCACAGTTGAAGTGTACCTATGATAAAAATTAAAGACCTCTACATGCTTTGTAAGTGGGAAAACCTGCAAAATCGGCAGTGTATCAAATACTTGTTCTCCCCACTGTGTATATATATATATATATATATATACCCAGTTCTGAGTTTTTTTTACATGGGTGATCAGCTCAAATAAGGACACTTCCCCAGGGTCAAAAGGATGTATGGAGTGGTGCTCTGTGATTGTGTATCATGTGATGGTTGTCTTTTTATAGCTGTCTTAAAAGATGGGGTTACTGGGGTAAGATGTCATATTTCCCCTTATGGAAACTGGCCTAAGACATGTTCAATACAGCCCACAGGTTTCACCTACTTGATACCACTTGCCAGTGGTATGCATTCTTCTCACCTGAAGTATGTTTGTTAGTGTGCATCCCAGCCCATTTCATTTAAAGTTGTGTTATTGTTTTTAAAGGGCAACACTCAGTTTTACTTCATTTTTGAATGCTTGATTAACTTTTCTCCCTTTTTTATAGTGAAATATTTCATCAAACAACAACTTAAAGGGCCAATCTGTAATAACTGCAGTTGAGATTACATTAAAAGTATGTACCCAATGCAAGTGATCAATACTGTTTGAGATTCTTTATTATAACAAATGTGGAGATTTCCAGAGACAGGCAACCTTTACATGCTATCTTGACCATAAAAGCTTTCTATGATTACATAAGAGTACATTATAGTTACAGTAACCTCAAAATGTGGTCATGGATGTATTACTCTTTAGGTCATTTACTGTATTACAAAAGTAATATTGAATTGTGTTCGGTTGAGAATGCAACCAAATATAAACATTTAAAGGAGATGCATCTACTGCTTGGATATTTTATCTGAGCCACTGGCTTACTCCTCTTCTTTAACCTTTTAGTTGAGTTGGAGACGTGAATCCAACATATCATCTGTTTACTTAACAGGCTATTTACTCATCCGGGTTAGGGGAGGGTTTGGCCGGGGTAGGCAGTCATTGTAAAAATAATTTGTTCTTAACTGACTTGCCCAGCTAAATAATGGTCAACACAACCAAATATCAAAATTTGAAGGAGATGTATCTTCTACTTGGATCTGTGCCACTGACTTGTCTGGCTTTAATTCCAGTTTGTCTACAAATTAATAATTTATATGTTGGATTCAACTCTCAATCTCAACCAAAAATCTAAGTTAAAGAATAGGACTGAATCAAATCAAACTTTTGCTATGAGAGATGGGTTTATTTACAGAGCAATTCAGTTGAGCAATTATTGTTGACATATCAGTACAACACTAGGTTATTCTGAATGTTTGAATGAAGCCCACATTCTCAACAATTTGAGACTGAAATCACTTAAGGGATAGACATTTCATTTCAATGAAGTACCTATCTATCTATCACATTTCACACAGCCTCGTCATTATTAGTTTCTACAGTCTAGCCAACTATGGAATGGTAACATGACTATGAGGTTAAACTGTAGACTGTTGGTGTTAATTTGAGGGCATTTTCATCCATATCGGGTGAACCGTTTAGATGTAACAGCACTTTTTGCACATAGTTCCCCCAATTTAGGGAACCAAAACTATTTGGACAAATTCACTGACTGAGTATACCAAACATTAGGAACACCTTAATATTGAGTTGCAAATAAAAAGCCAACCTTCCTCTGTCCAGTGTCTGTGTTCTTTCGCCCATCTTAATATTTTCTTTTTATTGGCCATCTCTTTCTAGAAGGCCAGCATCCCGGAGTCGCCTCTTCACTGTTGACGTTGAGACTGGTGTTTTGCGGGTACTATTTAATGAAGCTGCAAGTTGAGGATTTGTGAGGTATCTGTTTCTCAAACTATACACTCTAATGTACTCTTGCTCCTCTTTCTATTCTGGTTAGAGCCAGTTTGCACTGTTCTGTGAACGGAGTAGTAGACAGCGTTGTACGAGATCTTCAGTTTCTTGGCAATTTCTCACATGGAATAGCCTTCATTTCTCATAACAAGAAAAGACTGGCTTTTAGAAGAAAGTTCTTTGTTTCTGCCCATTTTGAGCCTGTAATCGAACCCACAAATGCTAATGCTCCAGATACTCAACTAGTCTAAAGAAGGTCTGTTTTATTGCTTCTTTAATCAGCACAACAGTTTTCAGCTGTGCTAACATAAGTGCAAAAGGGTTTTCTAATGATCAATTAGCCTTTTAAAATGATAAACTTGGATTAGCTAACACAACGTGCCATTGGAACACAGGAGTGATGGTTGCTGATAATGGGCCTCTGTACGCCTATGTAGATATTCCATAAAAAATCTGCTGTTTCCAGCTACAATAGTCATTTACAACATTAACAATGTCTACATTGTATTTGTGATCAATTTGATGTTATTTTAATGGACAAAAAGGACATTTCTAAGTGACCCCAAACTTTTGAACAGTAGTGTATATTTTCTACGTCTTTTTAATATCATAATGTTAACATCTTAAGAATCGGTGTGATACGGGTGGTGGATGCAGGCGCAGGGAGGCTGGATACGTTCCTTTGCGTAAACGTTTTAATATGAACAGCAACGAGAAAAAACAGGACATACACGTCACACCAGCGTACTTCCTAACACGAAACAATCACCGACAAAACCCAGGGGGGAGCAGAGGGAATAAGACGAACATACAATTAGTGAAATGGGAACCAGGTGTGAATGGAACGGGACAAACGAAACTGTGTAGTGGATCGGTGGTGGCTAGTACTCGGGTGACATCGACCTTCTTCGGCCGCACGCCCCAGGGGAGGGAGCAACTTCAGCCGAAGTCGTGACAGTACCCCCCCCTTTACGCGCGGCTCCTGAAGCGTGTCGACGTCGGTCTCGGGGGCGACCCGGGGGGCGAGGTGCGGGGCGTCCCGGGTGGAGGCGATGGAACTCCCTCAGAAGGGAGGGATCTAGGATGATCCCCACTCCCCCGGCCGGTCCTGGCAATACAACCTCAGAAACCTCCCCACATCCTGGTTCACTCTCTCCACCTGCCCGTTGCTCTCGGGGTGAAAACCTGAGGTAAGACTGACCGAGACCCCCAGATGTTCCATAAAAGCCTTCCATACCCTTGACGTGAATTGGGGACCCCGGTCAGACACGATGTCCTCAGGCACCCCGTAGTGCCGAAATACGTGGGTAAACAGGGCCTCCGCCGTTTGTAGAGCCTTCGGGAGACCGGGCAAAGGAAGGAGGCGACAGGACTTGGAAAACCGATCCACAACGACCAGGATCGTGGTTTTCCCCTGTGACGGCGGAAGGTCCGTCACAAAGTCCACCGACAGATGTGACCACGGCCGCTGTGGAACGGGTAAAGGTTGTAATTTACCTCTGGGCAGGTGTCTGGGCGCCTTGTACTGCGCACACACCGAGCAGGACGAAACATAGGTCCTCACGTCCTTGGCTAAAGTGGGCCACCAGTACTTTACATTCAGACAGCGCACTGTCCGGGTGATGCCAGGATGACCAGAGGAGAGTGAGGTGTGAGCCCATACGATCAGGCGATCCCGGACACCGGACGGAACGTACCTTAGCCCCGCGGGACACTGAGGGGGAGTGGGCTCTGTACGCATAGCCCGCTCGATGTCCGTGTCCAACTCCCATCTGACCGGTGCCACTAGACAGGAGGCAGGAAGGATGGGAGTGGGATCGATGGACCGCTCCTCTGTGTCATACACCCGGGACAGCGCGTCTGCCTTCACATTTTGTGAACCCGGTCTGTAGGATAGTGTGAAATCGAACCGGGTGAAAAACATGGCCCACCTTGCCTGGCGAGGATTCTGTCTCCTCGCCGCCCGGATGTACTCCAGATTGCGGTGGTCGGTCCAGATGAGAAAGGGGTGTTTAGCCCCCTCAAGCCAATGCCTCCACACTTTCAGAGCTTTCACGACAGCCAACAACTCCCTGTCCCCCACATCATAGTTTCGCTCCGCTGAACTGAGTTTTTTCGAAAAAAAGGCACAGGGGCGGAGCTTTGGTGGCGTACCCGAGCGCTGCGACAGCACAGCTCCTATCCCAGCCTCGGACGCGTCCACCTCAACTATGAATGACCGAGAGGGATCCGGATGAGCCAATACGAGGGCCGAGGTAAACAGAGCCTTCAGATGACTGAAGGCCCTGTCCGCCTCAACTGACCAGCGCAGCCTCACCGGCCCCCCCCTCAGCAGTGAGGTAATGGGAGCCGCCACCTGACCGAAGCCCCGGATAAATCTCCGGTAGTAGTTGGCAAACCCTAAAAACCGCTGCACCTCTCTTACCGTGGTTGGAGTCGGCCAATTACGCACGGCTGAAATGCGGTCTACCTCCATCTCCACCCCGGACGTGGAAATACGATACCCCAAAAAGGAGACGGATTGTTGAAAGAACAGACACTTCTCTGCCTTGACATATAGGTCATGCTTCAGCAGCCGACCAAGCACTCTGCGTACCAGGGACACATGCTCAGCGCGTGTAGCGGAGTATACCAGTATGTCATCGATATACACCACTACACCCTGCCCGAGTAGGTCCCTGAAGATCTCGTCTACAAAGGATTGAAAGACTGCTGGAGCATTTTTCAATCCGTATGGCATGACGAGGTATTCATAGTGCCCCGAGGTGGTACTAAATGCTGTCTTCCACTCGTCCCCCCTTCGGATACGCACCAGATTGTAAGCGCTCCTGAGATCTAGTTTTGTGAAAAAGCGCGCCCCGTGTATTGACTCGATTGCACTGGCTATGAGGGGCAGCGGGTAGCTGAACCCCACAGTGATCTGATTTATCCCTCGATAGTCAATACACGGGCGCAGTCCACCCTCCTTCTTTTTCACAAAAAAGAAACTCGAGGAGGCAGGTGAAGTGGAGGGCCGAATGTATCCCTGCCTCAGTGATTCGGAGACATATGTCTCCATAGCCTCCGTCTCTGCCTGAGACAACGGATACACATGACTCCTCGGAAGTGCTGCGTCTACCAGGAGATTTATCGCACAATCCCCTCGTCGATGGGGTGGTAATTGAGTCGCCTTCCTCTTACAGAAGGCGAGAGCCAAATCGGCATACTCTGAGGGAATGTGCACGGTGGGTGCCTGGTCTGAACCCTCCACCGTAGTCGCACCCACGGAAACACCCACACACCTCCCCGAGCACCCTCGGGACCACCCCTCCAGAGCCCTCCGTTGCCATGAAATTTTGGGGTCGTGACAGGCCAACCAGGGAATGCCCAACACCACGGGAAACGCAGGAGAATCAATCAGATACAGCTCAATTCTCTCCTCATGACCCCCCTGCGTCACCATCCTTACTGGTGCTGTGACCTCCCTAATCAGCCCCGACCCCAACGGACGACTATCTAAGGCATGCACAGGGAAGGGGACAGTTAGAGACACAATAGGAATCCCTAACTTCTGGGCAAACGCCCGGTCTATAAAGTTACCAGCTGCGCCTGAATCGACTAGCGCCCTATGCTGGAAATGCGGAGAACACGCAGGAAACACGACAAACAAAAACATATGTACGACAGAGAGCTCTGGGTGAGTCTGGTGCGGACTCACCTGGGAAGGCCCGACAGTGCTCTGCCTGCCACCTCGACTCCCGGGAGGACCTGTCCAGCACCGACCAGCCGTGTGTCCTCGGCGGCCACAGCTGGTGCAGGAAAGGACCCCCCCTCGGGTCTCCCTGAGCGCAGCCCCTCCCAGCTCCATAGGTGTTGGGGCGGGGAGGCTGGAAGGTGGGGTTGACGGACCCTGATCGGGACGCCCTCGGGTGGCCAGCAGGTTATCCAGTCTGATGGACATGTCCACCAGCTGGTCTAGGGTGAGGGTGGCATCCCTGCAGGCCAGCTCCCGACGGACGTCCTCCCGGAGACTACACCGGTAATGGTCGATCAGGGCCCTGTCATTCCACCCTGCGCTTGCAGCCAGGGTCCGGAAGTCCAGAGAGAATTCCTGGGCGCTCCTCGTCCCCTGCCGCAGATGGAACAGGCGTTCACCCGCCGATCTCCCCTCCGGTGGATGATCAAACACCGCCCGAAACCGGCGAGTGAACTCCCCGTAGTGGTCCAACGCTGCGTCCTCCTCGAACCAGATGGCGTTGGCCCACTCCAGGGCTTTTCCATCCAGGCAGGAGACAAGGGCCGACACTCTCTCACGTCCCGAGGGAGACGGGTGAACGGTCGCCAGGTACAGCTCAAGCTGGAGCAGGAAACCCTGGCAACCGGTCGCTCCACCATCGTACGCCCTCGGGAGAGAGAGCCGAATCCCACTGGGACCAGGGACAGAAGGAGCACTCAACGGAGCTGGTGGAGGAACTGGTGGAGGTGTGGGTGGTCCCACCTGTCCCCAACGCTCCATCGTCACCAGCACTCGATCCATGGCTGTACCCAGACGCTGCAGCATGTCCTCGTGCTGTTGGACCCGCTCCTCCACTTGGACAGGAGCACTGGGCTCACCTGCTGCTTCCATATTCAGGTCGGTGATTCTGTGATGAATGTGAGTGTAACGGGTGGTGGATGCAGGCGCAGGGAGGCTGGATACGTTCCTTTGCGTAAACGTTTTAATATGAACAGCAACGAGAAAAAACAGGACATACACGTCACACCAGCGTACTTCCTAACACGAAACAATCACTGACAAAACCCAGGGGGGAGCAGAGGGAATAAGACGAACATACAATTAGTGAAATGGGAACCAGGTGTGAATGGAACGGGACAAACGAAACTGTGTAGTGGATCGGTGGTGGCTAGTACTCGGGTGACATCGACCTTCTTCGGCCGCACGCCCCAGGGGAGGGAGCAACTTCAGCCGAAGTCGTGACAATCGGACCCTTTTTAAAATGTTTGCCTAAAATGACATACCCAAATCTAACTGCCTGTAGCTCAGGACCTGAAGCAAGGATATGCATATTCATGATATAATTTGAAAGGAAACACTTTGAAGTTTGTGGAAATGTGAAATTAATGTAGGAGAATATAACATATTAAATCTGGTAAAAGATACAAACAAACGTTTTTTATTATTGTTTTTGTTACATCATTTTTTAAATGCAAGAGAAAGGGCAGACAGTAATGTAGGATTCTAGATGTAATGTAGATTTTGTCCACCAGATGACAGCAGTGTGTTTGCAAATTGTCAGAATGATCCAGTGAAGAATTAGATCACTACACAATTTTGTATCAAGTCTGCCAGGAGTTTTCCCAAATGTGCCAAACATACAAAAATGCTATGGTAATACAACATTTAAGTTTGCAAACTACCAGGAATGTCATACATGATGGATCATTAGCTTCCCTACAGAAAATACACTAACCTTCACACATCTAGATGGCCGGGCGGGGTGGGTGTGGAGCCAGAGGTCAAACTGTAGAACCCAGTTCCTACATATGAATATAAAAAATTATTTTACAGACAAAACTACACTACATTTTATCTCTGGGACCCTCAGGATGACAAATCAGAGCAAGATTAATGTACCAAACCAGTTGCCTTGATAAAAGTGTTTTGTTGTCAAGAACTATACCCAGAAGATCGCACATAAGACATGTTTATGTCCCGGAAAGTTGACTGTGGTTTACAACACCATTCTAGTAACATATTGCATATTGAGCAGCAACCGTTCTGTATAAGGGACACTGATCCCGTAGAGGTGCACTGGGCTTCCGACAAAAATAAATCAGAGTCTGAAATATCTTGCCATGAATTCCCAGGATTCCCACTCCTGATTAACTGAAGGTGTGGAAGACAGATCCTCTTGGCCCTCTCTTTTGCAATTTCCTGCAGTTCATTCTTCAAATGATTGTTTACCTCCTCTGAAAGAATTTCCTCGTACAACCTTTCATAATATGGTTGATGAAGATGGCAACCCTTGTTTAATCTTTTGAGATAGGTGATGCAGAACTCATACAAGTGCCAGAAAACAAAGCCCACGACAACCAGAGACAAGCCAATGACCTGGGAAAAGAAGTAGATACAGTAGTTAGATACTGCCATCAGCTGTGTTATTTTGCCTGTTCCACCGTTTGTAGAATGCATACTGGCATTTGAATATAGCGTGGGAATAGGGAATCCGGACACACTGTGGACACGGTAGATATATTTAAATGTATGTATAGATGTATGACTATTTCGGAATTCCATGATCAGAGCTCTATGATCAGAATACTAAAGCCTATCATCCAAGGAACTTGATTTTCTTTCACGGGTGGTATATGGCCAAAATACCATGGCTAAGGGCTGTTCTTAGGTACAACGCCTGAGAGACAATCAGCATTCATGGCTCGAACCACACAGGCTGCAGTCCAAACACTTAAAAGACACACCTTATCCCCTCAGCCCTCAAATTAAGTGGACCCTTCTGATGACGTTTCATGACGTCTGACGAGTGTTCACTTGCAGGGCAAGGAGCGAGGGAGGAAGGAATGATTTTTAAATGGACCACACTTGCCCGGAAATTCATCACTCATTCATCCCGCTATGATTGTGTCGGTAACTTGTGTGTGCTTTATATACGCTACAGTCAATTATGATTGCATATTTATTTACATTAACTATATCATTATTAATATACGCCTACTTTGTGATAGCTAGCAAATAAATTAGCTAACTAACGTTAGCCTGCATAGCTGGAACTTCTGAAGAAGGAAAATATTTAACTTCTACATTTTCCAAGAACAAAACATCACTACTTTTATGAGACGTGTTTGTGCCGCCATGTTTCAGGCCCCAGAGTGAACATAACTGTACAAAAACTAAAAACGAGGCCTGAGGGGCTTACGTTGCAAACTTCCCTTGCTTTTAAGTGTTTGGACCGCAACCACAGTTTATAATATAGGATAAACACATGTGGTGTAGCTGCACCAATCAAAGCAGTGAAGCAAGACTTTAGTGGTCAAAACAATTCATCTTGGGTTGACGGGGGCAGTAGGGTTGCAAAATGCAATCATATCACGCAATTATACTATTTATAAAAATTGTATTTTTATTTTATACAGACTAGCCAAAAAAGAAGTATACATTGTACGTTTTCTGGTTTAAAAAAAAGTGGAGGGGCAAAAACATAAATTTGCACCCCCTATTTTAATTTGCTTCATGGCTCAGGTGGCCAAGTGTAGGCTACCATGAAGAGCTGTTTGGCTCAGTCGCGACTCGAGAAGAGGAAGAACTTTGCAGATGTTTCATATCAATAAAGAATGCCATGCTCGTGGGTTGTAACATTCCATTAAAACCCAGCCCTGAAAAGAGACAAACTGAAAACTATTAGCACGTCATATCGTAGGGGAAACAAACTGAATTTCCGCTCATGGTACTTTAAGTTTCCATGTAGGCCTACCGAATAAAAAGCGGAAGTTATGTGTTTCCATTGCATTTTCAACTCTACTAACAGTTTTGTCACAAAAGTTCTTAAACTGTTGCAATAAATAGCAAACTTGCCCAATCTGGTTGTGGCGCATTTGAACAAGACAACAGTTTTCCGATAAAGTGGACTGGGTAGGTTATAGGACGAGGTATGGATAATGGCAATATAAACTGTGGATGAAAATGTGGTTAGTGAAAAGATCTGATCCAAATCCCAAATATTTTAAAGTGACAGTTGGTTATATAGACACTTTTCATCCATCCCTGGGCATTCTAAATATTTACATGATCATATTTTAAATCTAGACACACATTCAAATGCCCGAAATAATGGCATAGGTATTATTAGGCATTATTAGTATTAAATATATAATTTGTGATACATATATTTGTCAGTTAACATTTAACATTTGTCCAGTATTTGGCCTTTTTACATGATCAAAAAATATAGAATTCTGAACATAATATAAACCATTACTTACAACTGAGTCAGTCTTGTAATCAGTGATGACAAGTCTCTCATCATAGGTCAGGTTTACATTTTCTTTACAGGGAATTCCCACTTGTTTGGGGTGGTTGTTGGTCTTATAGCACACATACCATTCTCCGTCTATGAAAACAGCCGCTATCCAGTAGAGTACTACAGACAGAAATGTGATCACAAGTTTGGTAAATGAACAGATGCAATTGCTGGTGCAAATGCTGGGGCACTCACTGCAGTTCTTGCAGCATAACACCTTCTGGTACATCTTATCAACTAGCATGATAGCACAAGTTATTATAGTGGGTGGAAACAGCATGTAGAGTATGCCATGACGGCCTATAGGTTGTGGGCTGTCCCATGCAGGTCTACAGAAGCACGGAAAGTTCAAGTTCAATATGTACTCCAGAATGAAGACAGCCAGGAAAACAAAAACACCTGTAGCTTTGGTCAGCAGGGAGAACAGTCTCTGAGGAACGTCAAAATTGTGAAGACTCATGGTGTCTGAAAACAAATATGCAGAAATTAATATAAAATAGGCGTTTTGGATTCTCTGAAGGTCTGAGGGATGTTGATTGCTTGAATGTCTGAGTATTGTAGTCCTGCAGATGTTCTGAGAAAGAATTACTGGAGTTGCTGATGTTCAAAGAGAAAATGTTCTCTTCAAAAAGTGGAGATAACTTGTCCAAGAGCTTTTATGCAGTATAAAATAACCCAAGTTCTGTCTTGAAAGCGCTCAAATAGTTTTGCTCTACCTACTAAAGCTGCTATACATTAGAGGAAGTGATGCTGTAGGCATAGACCATAACATCCTCCCAACCTGTGGCGTCTGAGGACAGTCTCTGTAACAGCTCTGAACTTGTTCTCCTTCCACCTCCACAATGACTACGGCAACAGTCTGTTCGGGGCCTTTCAGCCAAATTAACATCATAGGTTAGAATTAATCCAGAATAGTGCTGCCAGTCTTCAAAAGGACCAAAAATTAAAACCACAACCCCCTATCCT
This sequence comes from Thymallus thymallus, assembly GCA_023634145.1. Classification (NCBI taxonomy): domain Eukaryota; kingdom Metazoa; phylum Chordata; class Actinopteri; order Salmoniformes; family Salmonidae; genus Thymallus; species Thymallus thymallus. The sequence goes on from CM042408.1 coordinate 11,836,550, forward strand.
CGCTGATCTCCACTGACCACCTGTCAACTATAGGAGTGACTTTAAAATCCTCCTCCTACTTTATAAACCATTGAACGACTTGTGCAGCACCTCCATCAGCGACCTCATTTCTATCAACGAACCACCTCGATCTCTTTGCTCCAGCACTTCCCACTGCTTCAAGTTAAGACACGTCTCTGTACTATGGAGAACCGAGCCTTCTACTCTCTTCCCTCTCACCTATGAAATGCTCTCCCTGACAGTATGAGAGCCGCTCCATGCCTAACAGGCAGCTGTCAGCAGGTACGAATTGAGTACCACAGTATGAGTCATATCGTTTTTTTTCACCATTAATCTTTCAATCTGGGATTTTAGAACTACTTCATATAAGGTCTTTGTTATGTGTAGGCTTACCCTGGAGTGATGTTTTGATAACCATTCAAATTTCTCTCAGACAAGCAAACTTTTATCAATAATGTTTGCATAAAACCGACCAAGACAGAATTACACTGCTATCAAAACGTCACGCCAATGTAAGCCTACACCAAACACACAATTAATTTGAATTTCTTGTAAAAACATTGGAAAAAACAACAACATTGGAACCATTTCTGGGGTTTTATGGGTATTATGACGTGTCCACTGTGCCAGACTATAGGCAACACTCTGTCTAGCTCTAGTTAGATACCTGTAATGAATATCTTCCATACAGGGTTGTAGCGTGATACACCTAGAAGAGTATACCGCCAACTAAATCAAGTCACTACCCACTGGGCACCAACTGGTTGAATCAACGTTGTTTCAACGTAATTGGTCAACGTCCTGTGATGTGGAATCTACGCGCAAAACACATAGGATTTAAAAAACTGTTGTTTTGAGGGTGACATTCTTTTATTTTATTTAACCTTTATTTAACTAGGCAAGTCAGTTAAGAACAAATTCTTATTTACAAAGACCTCCTGCTAGGACGGGGGCTGGGATTAAAAATATAAATAAATACAAATATAGGACCAAACACGCATCACGACAAGAGAGACAAAACAACATTACCAAAAGAGATACCTAAGACAACAACATAGCAAGGCAGCAACACATGACAACAGAGCATGGTAGCAACGTAACATGACAACAACATGGTAGGAACACAACATGGTGGCAGCACAAAACATGGTACAAACATTATTGGGCACAGACAACAGCACAAAGGGCAAGAAGGTAGAGGTGACAATTTCAACCACAAATTTCAACAGAACTTGTATAAAATATGTTGAATTTGTACCTTTAAAACAATGTCAGATTTTCAACGTTATATTCACTATCATAAAAAAAAAAGCTATATTCACTGTTGCTATCGAAGTCATTCCAAAGGCAGGATTTGAATTTTAGTGATGTCCAGAAGAGGGATGAGAGTAGTTGTGGTGGCTGTAAAAAGGTCAAAATGCCACAATTTATTTAAGGTCTGAGGGATAGTTATGTTTATTCCTTGAATGTCTTAGTATTTAAGTCCTGCAGATGGTCTTAGAAGGAATTACTGGAGTTGATGATTTCCCCCCCCCCCCCCCCCTTAATTAATGCTATTTGGAGAACAGCAAAAACAGGAAAAAAAGCTTGTTTGATAAGATTATTGCAGATTTCCCTAGGGGAACCCACATGGGACCAACCCCAAGTTTGTTAACCACTGCACTAACCTCTGTCTCTGCTCGCTTCCTCTCTCTCTGTCTCCTCTGCTTCCTCCAGCTTGAACTGCAGCCTGCCGCAGCCTCACCACTGAGTGCCACATCCTTGTCTGTCTCAGTAGATTCATCTCTGTAAAGCAAAGTTATTAGAAGAACTTAGTAGCTTATTTTTTGCTACTGCCGATGTAGGCTCCAATTAACGTTAGCTTCTTACTTTATCCTTCTAGCTATCTAAGTAATACTAGCCAGAGCCCTTCAACGTTCCTACATAAGAAGTCTCTGCTGGCAGCTAGCCACCTGACAGACTGACATACACACTTAGAAAAAAGTGTTATTTGTCTGTCCAAATAGGAGAACCCTTCTTTGTTCCAGGTAGAACTCTTTTGTGTTCCATGCAGTGCCCTCAGTGGAAAAGGTTTTTACATGGAACCCAAAAGGGTTCTACCTGGAACCAAAAGGGTTCTACCTGAAACCAAAAAGGGTTCTTTAAAGGGTTATCCTATGGGAATAGCCGAAGAACCATTTTAGGTTCTAGATATAACCTTTTTTTCTAAGAGTATCTATAAGCAACTTTTGACCATGTTGTGGACTCATTCTCCAAGGGTCGTTTTTTGTTTGTTTGGGGGATTTCTGTAGAAACGGCAGGAGTCGCAGGATGGTTTTAAAATATCATTTTGTCTGGCATCTCAAACACACTGTCAGCAGCATTTCTAGTTGCCTACTTGAGCCGACTACGAGCTGGGGTAGTAAGTTTCACATCTCTTTATTATTATAATTTTTTTTTTTTTTCACCTTTATTTAACCAGATAGGTCAGTTGAGAACAAGTTCTCATTTGCAACTGCGACCTGGCCAAGACAAAGCAAAGCAGTGCGACAAAAACAACACAGAGTTACACAGTAGACAAACATAGTCAAAAACAAAATAGAAAATCTATATACAGAGTGCAAAATGTAGGACAATAAATAGACCATAGTGGTGATATAAATTACAGATTAGCATTAACACAGGAATGAAGGATGTGCAAATGATGATGTGCAAATAGAGATACTGGAGTGCAAGATTAGCGAAAATAATAAAATAAATATGGGGATGAGGTAGTAGTGTGGGCTATTTACAGATGGGCTATATACAGGTGCAGTGATCGATAAGCAGCTTTGACAGCTGATGCTTAAAGTTAGTGAGGGAGATAGGAACCTCTAGCTTCCATGATTTTTGCAATTCGTTCCAGTCATTGGCAGCAGCGAACTGGAAGGAATGGCGGCCAAAGGAGGTGTTGGCTTTGGGGGTGACCTGTGAGATATACCTGCTGGAGCGCATGCTACGGGTGGGTGTTGCTATGGTGACCAGTGAGCTGAGATAGGGCGGGGATTTACCTAATAAAGACTTATAGATGACCTGGAGCCAGTGGGTTTGGCGACGAATATATAATGAAGGCCAGCCAACGAGAGCATACAGGTCGCAGTGGTGGGTAGTGTATGGGGCTTTGGTAACAAAACGGATGGCACTGTGATAGACTACATCCAATTTGCTAAGTAGAGTGTTGGAGGCTAGTTTGTAAATGACATCGCCGAAATCAAGGATCGGTAGGATAGTCAGTTTTACAAGGGCATGTTTGGCAGCATGAGTGAAGGAGGCTTTGTTGCGAAATAGGAAGCCAATTCTGGATTTAATTTTGGATTGGAGATGGTTGATGTGAGTCTGGAAATTGAGTTTACAGTCTAACCAGATGCCTAGGTATTTGTAGGTGTCCACGTATTCTAAGTCGGACCCGTCGAGAGTAGTGATGATAGTCCGGTGGGCGGGTGCGGGCAGCGTTCGATAGAAAAGCATGCACTTAGTTTTACTAGCGTTTAAGAGCAGTTGGAGGCCACGGAAGGAGTGTTGTATGGCATTGAAGCTTGTTTGAAGGTTAGTAAACACAGTGTCCAAAGAGGGGCCAGATGTATACAGAATGGTGTCATCTGCGTAGAGAGTCTCTGTCCCTCTGCCTGTGCCGCGAGAGGGCAGAGTTATTTATTTATATTATTAAAACAACAATACAATACAAAAACAATACAAATGGCCACTCCCATCAATGGGGGCTCTGATCAGTGGGTGGTGCTGCAAATCCGAGGGAAGGTGAACATAACGAACAAACCACTGTTCATGATTCCACTCATTCGCAAAGTGGCAGGCGTGATCAATCAGATCAAGAATATAAGCGTTATGAACTTTGATCATCGCTAGGAGCAATATTTGATGTTGACCCGTAATTGATTGTCTTTATTGTGTACAAAATAAACAGTATATTTTAATTATTATCATTTTATAAAAACAATTATTCTGAAAAATGACAGAGGTCCAGACCTCGGTGTCCTCATATGTATAAGGAACAAAAATATAAAATATTTTACTGAGTTACAGTTCATATAAGGAAATCAGTCATTTGAAAAATATTTATTAGGCACTAATCTATGGATTTCACATGACTGGGAAACGGCGCACCACCCACTGGGGAGCCAGGACCAGCCAATCAGAATGAGTTTTTCCCCTCAAATGGGCTTTATTACAAACAGAAATACTTTGCAGTTTCATCAGCTTTCCGGGTGGCTGGTCTCAGACGATCCCGCAGGTGGAGAACCTGGATGTGGAGGTACTGGGCTGGAGTGGTTACACGTGGTCTGCGGTTGTGAGGCTGGTTGGACGTATTGCCAAATACTCAAACAATCTTGGTGGCTTATGGTAGAGAAATTAACATTAAATTCTCTGGCAACAGCTCTGGTGGACATTCTGCAGTCAGCATGTCAAATGCACGCTCCCTCAAAACTTGAGGCATCTGTGGCATTGTGTTGTGTGACAAAACTGTGCATTTTAGAGTGGCCTGTTATTGTCCCCAGCACACGGTGCACCTGTATAATGATCATGCTGTTCATTCAGTTTATTGATATGCCACACCTGTCAGGTGGATGGATTATCTTGGCAAAAGAGACATGCTCACTGACAGGGATGTAAACTAATTTGTGCACAAAATATGAGTGATATAAGCTTTTTGTGCGTATGGAACATTTCTGGGATCTTTTATTTCAGCTCATGAAACATGGGACCAACACCTTACATGTTATGTTTATATTTTTGTTCAGTATAGTTACGGCCCTGTTCAAAGGGTAGGTTTAACAGACCAAATTAAATGTGACCATACTTTATCACTCATATATCATCAATGATTAAATGTAGGCCTATAGCATTTGAAGGAGATGCATCGTCTGCTTGGATAGTTCCATTTGTGCCAGTAATTATTCTGGCTTTAATTCCACATTGTCTACACATTAATAACTGATATGGTGGATTCATGTCTCCATCTCAACCAAAAGTCAAAGAATAGGACTAAATTAAATCAAACTTTATTTAAATGTGCATTTGATTTGATTTAGTCCCATTCTTAAATTTTTGGTTGAGATGGAGACGTGAATCAATAATGAATTTGTAGACAAACTGGAAGTAAGCCAGACTAAGTCAGTGGCACAGATGGAGCTATCCAAGCAGAAGATAAATCTCTTTCAAATGTTCGATCCTTGTCACGGATGGGCTATTGCAGCAGACGACCACATAGGGTTCCACTACTATCAGCTAAAAACAAGAAGAAGCGTCTCCAGTGGGCACGCCATCAACACTGGACAATTGAGGAGTGGAAAAACATTGCCTGGTCCGACTTATCCCAGTTCCCCTCTTCCTGACAGAGTCAGGATTTGGCATAAGCAGCATGAGTCCATGCACCCATCCTGCGTGTCAACAGAATAGGTTAGTGGCGGTGGCGTACTGTTATGGGGAATGTTTTCCTGGCACACGTTAGCTCCCTGGATACCAAATGAGAAACGATTGTACACCACAGCGTATCTGAACATTGTTGCTGACCCAATCCAATGGAGCATCTTTTGGATTAGATGGAATGGACTGTTTGCATTATGAATCTACCGAGGTCCAATCTGCAGCAACTGCATGATGCCATCATGTGAGCATGGACCTACATCCCTGTGGAAAGTTCCCAAAATTGAGTAGAATCCATGCCCCGAAGACTTCTGGCCGTTCTGGAGGCAAAGGGGGGTTCGACCCGGTACTAGATGGGTGTACCTAATAAATTGGCTAGTGAGTGTAGGTTCTAAAGTCATTGATCAACGTCTCAACCAAATAAGTCATGTTCTCAAATTGTTCTGAGAACTGTAAGAAAACTTTCCATAATAACCACAAGAAACGTTCTAAGAATGTTATTTAGAAACATACATTCCGTTCTTAGCATCTCTATCTCTATCTTCTATCTTGTCTGGCACTGATGGTCATACCACGCTCAGTCTCTTAGATCACTAGATCATGCCCATTCTAACATTCAGTCTAAGAGGAACTGAGTAACTCGATGCCTGTGTGCCTGCTTTATATAGAAAGCCACGGCCAATTGACTCATTGCCAAAAGTTGAAATTCCTATGTGTTATCGTTATGCTTTCAAACACCTAAAAGCACAGCCAAATTCCAATGGAAAAACAATGTCTCATTTTTGGTTTAGTTGTCACCCAAATCTCTATCCCTGCGCTTTCAACCATTTAAAAGCACAGCAAAGTTCAAATGGGAATACAATGTCAGATATTGCAGCTGAGATTACATTAAAAGTATATGGTGCATGTGACCAATAATTTTTTTCACAGGTTATTCAAGCAATTGTGAAGATATTCACAGATCTGAGAAGACCTACAGTATATATGCTATCTTGAATAAAACGTTTAAAGGGGTTGTATCTACTGCTTGGATAGTTCCATCTTAGCAACTGGCTTAATCCCATTAGTAAAGCTTTCATTTTGGTTGAGTTGGAGACATGAATCCAACATATAATTTAAAGCCAGACTAATTAGTGGCACAGATGGAACTATCCAAGCAGAAGATACATCTCCTTCAAATGTTGATATTTGGTTGTGTTGACAACCAAACATGATTCAATATCACAAAATATCATTACATTTTAAATCAACCAGAGCTTCAAACTAAGTCTGTATGTGTTGTCTATTTTTAGTTGAATTCTAGGTTGAATTTAAACAATTGCTGTTGATGACTTCGCAAATTTCATCATTGATGATATATGAGTGATAAAGGTAAACCTACCCTTTGGACAGGGCCGTAACTACATATGAGGACAGCGAGGTCCGGACAAAAGTAAAATAAAATAATAATATTTTAAAATATATATTTTGTACACAAACAAAATCAGTTACGGGTCAACATCAAAATAATGCTCCCAGCGATGATCAAAGTTCAGAATGCTTATATTCTTGATCTAATCAAGTTCTGATCAGAACCTCTTTGAGAATGAGTGGAATCATGAACAGTTGTGTGTTCGTTATGTTCACCTGCTTCCCCCGAATTTGACTTTTTAGTAGAGTAGCACATTTACGACTCTCTCAAACAGCTAACTCCTCCCTCTTCTTTTGGGCTGTGGGCAGGGGCTTTGGCCGGCCGGAATTTCAGGGGCGGGTGGGGGCGAGCGCACCCACTGATCAGAGAACCCACTTAAATAAAGGTTAAATAAAATTAACACGCAAATCCAAAGCAGCACGATCATCGAGTCTGTCCACATTTTGATCTGTTTTTGTTTCATTTTCAGTATGGTCATCAGGTTGTTTGCTAGTCTCGCTCCAATCACAGCTCCCATGAACTCCAGGCGTGGCAGCGTCATTTTCTTGAGTGGGGCTACCCTGGACTTGGATGCGACTAGACTTGTCGTTGTTTCCCTGTCTTGTGATTCACCTTGCAAGTAAGCTACTGCACTGTAAGCCCGTTCACTTGCGTCACAGAACACATGTAGTTTCAGTGTGTGGCTGTTCTGTGGCTGCATGTCTTCTGTACCACCTTGGTATGGCGAGCTGGTGTAGCTGGGGTAGTTCTGAACACCACTGTTGCCATTGTCGTGTCAGATCAGGTGATGATTCTTCATCCCAGCTGTGTCCCCTCTCCCACATATCCTGGAACATGCACTTGATCCTGATGGTGAAGGGGGTCAGGAAGCCAAGAGGGTTGAAGATGCGTGCAGACAGCTGCAGAACACTTCTCTTTGTGTTTTTCTTTTGCTTTAGAATGTTCAGTAGCGGCCTGAGGTTGAACAAAGTAATCTGTTCCCGGTCTCCACACTAAACCTAAAACCTTCAGCACTACTCCTTGTGTTTCTAGTGCCAACGGGTGGTCAGTTGTCTTACGCTCCTCCCATTTTGTTTTCAGATCAGGAGAGTTGGTCATACACTTGCAGAGGTCCATGCCTGCAATCCACAGCATTCGCTTTGCAGTTGTTGTAACAAGGCATCGCGTGAACTAGCAATGAAGTAATCTACAGAGTGACTCTCTCAACAACGTCTGGTTGTTCTGTTTCATACTGTTTTAGGTGCTTCCTGATTGTAGCTGCGAGCAGGAATGGACTTGGGGAGCTCCAAATACCACTCTTTTCGTCCTCAGCACGCGCAGCTCCTCTTCATTTTCTCCCCTTGGTGGGCCTGTGAGCCACAGGAATCTCACAGCGTCTCTGTCTCTCTCTGCTAGGGATACCTGCAGGAAAGCCTTCTTGATGTCTGCCATGAATGCGATGTCATGTAGTCTGAACTTTATCAGAACGCTGAGCAGATCCAGATTCAGGTTAGGTCCTGTGAGTAGACAGTCATTGAGGGATGGACAGCCATCTTCTTGGGACGAGGCATCAAACACCACTCTGTTTTGTCGTCACCTTATCTTCTCGGAGTACTGCATGGTGAGGTAAGTAGTATTTTGCGTTGTCCTTGGACATGGGATTAACATACATGTTGCCTCGGCGACACTTGACATGAACACTGGTCCCTGCACCGACCATCCAAAGGTGCTCTCTAAAGCAACCAGCGTCTCTGTCAGTCGCTCCACTCTGCCTGATTCTATCTGCCAGTAGTAGTCTACTCCTATCAGGACAGAGAGTTCAGGATCATTGTCATCTCCTGGAAAGTCTGCGAGCTGCAGTCCCTTTCTATTGAGCTCATGTTGAATCTGCTCACCAGTAGCAATATTTTGGTCTGGGCAGTTTTCTGATTTGTGGTCTGCACTGTCAAAGAATAGACAATTTTGTTCCTTCTGGCTGGCTGTGTGCAGGGCCGCAGCAGATGGCATGTTGGGTCTTTTTGTTTTCATTTCATTGGAGGAGCATGACTTGTTCCATGGTTTGCCCTCTTTCGGTTGGTTGCATGATCTTGTCATTTGTAGTGCTCTCTCCCTGCTCTGAACCTCCTTCTGTAGGAAATCTCAGACACTTTCCATTCATCATCTACTCCCCTCTGACGACTATAGTCAAGAGCTCTGGAATCATCTGCAGTATGATTGGGCATAGTAGGCTACGGTCGTGGTCAAAAGTTTTGAGAATGACACAAGTATTGGTCTCCACAAAGTTTGCTGCCTTAGTGTTGATGATGGCAGTTTGCATATAATCCAGAATGTCATGAAGAGTGATCAGATGAATTGCAATTAATTGCCATGAAAATGAACTTAATACCCAAAAAACATTTCCACTGCATTTCAGCCCTGCCACAAAAGGACCAGCTGCCATTATGTCAGTGATTGTCTCGTTAACACAGATGAAAGTGTTGACGAGGACAAGGCTGGAGATCACTCTGTCATGCTGATTGAGTCAGAATAACAGACTGGTAGCTTTAAAAAGGAGGGTGGTGCTTGAAATCATTGTTCTTCCTCTGTCAACCATGGTTACCTGCAAGGAAACACGTGCCATCATCATTGCTTTGCACAAAAAGGGCTTCACAGGCAAGGATATTGCTGCTAGTAAGATTGCACCTAAATCAACCATTTATCGGATCATCAAGAACTTCAAGGAGAGAGGTTCAATTGTTGTGAAGAAGGCGTCAGGGCACCCAAAAAAGTCCAGCAAGCGCCAGGACCATCTCCTAAAGTAGATTCAGCTGTGGGATCGGGGCACCACCAGTGCAGAGCTTGCTCAGGAATGGCAGCAGGCAGGTGTGAGTGCATCTGCACGCACAGTGAGGCGAAGACTTTTTAAGGATGGCCTGCTGTCAAGAAGGGCAGCAAAGAAACCACTTCTCTCCAGGAAAAACATCAGGGACAGACTGATATTCTGCAAAAGGTACAGGGATTGGACTGCTGAGGACTGGGGTAGAGTCATTTTCTCTGATGAATCCCCTTTCCGATAGTTTGGGCCATCCGGAAAACACCTTGTCCGGAGAAGACAAGGTGAGCGCTACCATCAGTCCTGTGACAGACAGACAGACAGACAGACAGGACACTTTATTGATCCCCCGGGGGGGGGGGGGGGAATTTCATTGTCAAGCAGCTACAACAAAGCACAGGGCAGGTGCAAAATGCCACAACGAAAGTTCACAAAAGACAGATACACGGTACATGATACATAGAGCGGCAGTATGAAAAAGTATAGAAATACAAGATATCTGGAGTGCAAAAAATATATATATATTAAAAAAAAAAAATTGTGTTGGATCCCTAATTAGAGGCAGCTGCAGTGCATCTTCTCTAATTAGGGATCCTACATAGGTTTGTATGTTCCACTCTGGGGTGTGGGTCATTATATTTCGCAAGTCACGGGTAAAGTAAGTGTGCTACGTTACGTTTGTATATCGTGTTTTATTTGTTTGGTAGTTCGTACATTATCATTGAAAATTCAGTAAATGAAATTTACAGTAGTGGTGTAGTAGTGAAGCTCAACAGAAGTTGGGTTATGCAACAGGACAACGACCCAAGACACAGAAGTAAATCAACAACACAATGGCTTCAACAGAGGAAAATACGCCTTCTGAAGTGGCCCAGTCAGAGTCCTGACCTCAATCCGATTGAGAGGCTGTGTCAAGAGCGGTTCACACCAGACATCCCAATAATATTGCTGAACTGAAACAGTTTTGTGAAGAGGAATGGTCCAAAATTCCTCCTGACCATTGTGCAGGTCTGATCCGCAATTACAGAAAACGTTTGGTTGAGGTTATTGCTGCCAAAGGAGGGTCAACCAGTTATTAAATCCAAGGGTTCACATACTTTTTCCACCCTGCATTGTAAATGTTTACAAGGTGTGTTCAATAAAGACATGAAAACGTATAATTGTTTGTGTGTTATTAGTTTAAGCATACTGTGTGTAGATCAGATACATTTATGTTGAAATCCAGGTAATTCTAAAGGGATCACATACTTTTTCTTGCTACTGTAGATATCAATAATAAGTGATGTCCGTATCGCCGTAGACTACACCACTACTGTCATCCTTACCTCCAAGCGTTTATTCAAGTTGGATAATCTTTGGGTGCCGACAGCAGTCGCACCATTGGAAGACATACAGTCATGTGAAAAAGTAAGTACACCCCGTGGAAAGTTCTTTTTTTTTTTTTTTAGATATTTGGACAGATGGATATGTAATCTTCACTTCAACACTATTGACAGATAAAGGTTAACCAATTTAACAAATCTCACACAAAAATACTGCTCAGGAAGGAGACACATTCTGTCTCCTAGAGATGAACGTACTTTGGTTCAAAAAGTGCAAATCAATCCCAGAACAACAGCAAAGGACCTTGTGAAGATGCTGGAGGAAACGGGTACAAAAGTATCTATATCCACAGTAAAACGAGTCCTATATCAACATAACCTGAAAGGCCGCTCAGCGAGGAAGGAGCCACTGCTTCAAAACTGCCATAAAAAAGCCAGACTACTGTTTGCAACTGCACATGGGGACAACGATCAAACTTTTTGGAGAAATGACCTCTGGTCTGATGAAACAAAAATAGAACTGTTTGGCCATAATGACCATCATTATGTTTGGAGGAAAAAGGGGGAGGCTTGCAAGCCCAAGAACACCATACCAACCGTGAAGCACGGGGGTGGCAGCATCATGTTGTGGGGGTGCTGCAGGAGGGACTGGTGCACTTCACAAAATAGATGGCATCATGATCCATTATGTGGATATATTGAAGCAACATCTCAAGACATCAGTCAGGAAGTTAAAGCTTGGTCGGAAATGGGTCTTCCAAATGGACAATGACAAGCTTACCTCCAAAGTTGTGGCAAAATGGCTTAAGGACAACAAAGTCAAGGTATTGGAGTGGCCATCACATTTGTGGTCAGAACTGAAAAAGCATGTGCGAGCAAGGAGGCCTAGAATCCTGACTCAGTTACACCAGTTCTGTCAAGAGGAATGGGCCAAAATTCACCCAACTTATTGTGGGAAGCTTGTGCAAGGCTACCCGAAACGTTTGACCCAAGTTAAACAATTTTGAGGCAATACTACCAAATACTAATTGAGCGCATGTAAACTTCTGACCCACTGGGAATGTGATGAAAGAAATAAAAGCTGAACTTAATCATTCTCTCTACTATTGTTCAGACATTTCACATTCTTAAAATAAAGTGGTGATCCTAACTGACCAAAAACAGGGAATTTTAACTAGGATTAAATGTCAGGAATTGTGAAAAACTGAGTTTAAATGTAGATGTCTAAGGTGTATGTAAATGTCAGACTTCAACTGTAGCTTGGACTGTAGCCTACAAAAACCTATTCCTGCTCTTTTCCCGCGATCCATCAAACACATTTGGTGTGTCATCATAGTAGTCTCTGACTTGTGGTCGGACTCGTTCAGGTGGAACAAACTTAAACTTTTTTCAATGCTGATTTGAATGTCATTGAGAAAATGTTAAAGATTTTTTTTCACAAACATCCTTTCTGTATTAAAAGTAATCCTCAAAGTGATCATCTAGTTTTTCTCAAGTATCGGTAATCAGATTACAATATTTTTTCTGGTAACGTAATGGATTATAGTTTGTTTTTTTGTAATCCCTTATATGTACCATGTACATGGAATCCGTTACTCCCCAACCCTGCCTTCAATTAAGCATATAGATATGGCCTATAGGCCTAGTGTTTATATTCTGTAAATATGTTTTTTTTAATGTATTTATTCATTTCGGGGTCACAGTGTGGACCGAACCGAGGTCTCCGTACTGAACGGTTCAGTATGAATACGTGTACCATTACACCCCTATGTACTATACTTTTCTTTACTTTAATGTAATGTACTGTACTGTGCTCTGTACCGTACTATACTGCACTGTGCTGTCAAAACTTCTGAAACATAACGTCCGGACCGGCCAAATCTGAACCAAAAGGGCCAAATCAAGTCCGGTCCTGACCGGAGCAAAAATCTACTTCTGTGGATATTGAAATCAAGGCCAGGGAGGGCTAACCAAATTTCGACTACTGTTCAACGTCCCTGGACATCCGCTTCTCAGTGGGAGAAGAGTGAAGGATCTTATTCAACAAGCTACCTAGTCAGGTTATTTTGGATTAGCCTTTGTTGTGCTGCAATAACCATTCTGATTAAAACTAAACATATTATGTTTATATAGCCTGAGTCGCTCCTCTTTTCAGTTCGCTGTAGCTAGCGACTGGAACGAGCTGCAAAAAACACTCAAACAGGACAGTTTTATCTCCATTTCTTCATTCAAAGACTCAATCATGGACACTCTTACTGAGAGTTGTGGCTGCTTGGCGTGATGTATTGTTGTCTCTACCTTCTTGACTTTGTGTTTTGTCTGTACCCAATAATGTTTGTACCATGTTTTGTGTTGCTGCCATGCTATGTTGTTGTCTTAGGTCTTTATTTATATAGTGTTGTGGTGTCTCATGTCGTGATGTGTGTTTTGTCCTATAATTGTATTTTTTGTCACAGCCCCGTCTCCTCAGGAGGCCTTTTGCCTTTTGGTAGGCCGTCATTGAAAATAAGAATTTGTCCTTAACTGACTTATCTGGTTAAATAAAGGTTAAACAAAAAACAAAAGAGAACAAATTTAATCAATATATTTTTGTAAGAGTAAATACTGCCACCTTGAGGAGATAAATAACGAATGGGTTAAAACATGAAATGTAGGAACGGAAGTACCAAGTTCAAGTGTTTTGCTTATCGTCTTTATTCATGTGACAGACCAACATTATTTTAGAAACGCTTTCTAGGTGTGTGGGTAAATTGTTCTTTCAATCTGCATGACCAATCGCATGCTGCACTGCTTATGTTTTTAACCTTTATTTAACTTGGCAAGTCAGTTAAGAACAAGTTCTTATTTACAATGACGGCCTACTCCGGCCTCCACTAACCCGGACGACGCTGGGGCAATTGTGCGCCACAGCCGGTTGTGATACAGCCCGGGATCAAACCAGAGTCTGTAGTACATTTACTTCTTCTTTTGTGTTTGAAAAAAGTGTAAAGCTAATTATTGGCGATTTACCGCCACCTGCAGTGCTGGAGTCCTGAACCAAATCTTGTCATTTATTTATTTTGGCCACTAGATGGCGGTGATAGCTTTCAAACCATAGCAACCTATTTGAAGAAGAAATTGCTCTGGTCATTGGCTGATCGCTCCCAACCCATAGGAATCCCAGACCAGTTGACTAATGGTGGAAGCCCTCAATGGAAATGTCCATGCTAATACAGATTATATCCATGAGTCCTCTACTATCTCTATGAGCAAGGCCATCTCAGTATGATTGAAAGCAGCTGTAAAGCACACATACCCAGTATACACACACAAAGAACTTGGATCTGCCTGTAGCTGTACAACTGATAGATGTGTCGTTACATCAGGGTTATTGGTAAGTCATTACATCAGGGTTATAGGTAAGTTGTTATATTAGGGATATAGGTAATTCTATAAGTCTACATCAGGGTTACATTCCTTAAACACTGTTCTCAGACAACTAAATAACATAACTATCACTCAGACCGTCAGAGAATCAATCAGTTGGATAAACACGCCCACTGAGTATTTTTACTGTGGCCTCTTGTGCTGCAACACGTTCACTGACATGAAACCACTTGCTATGTACTTTGGCAATTACTTCAGAATGATGGAGGCCACTGTGGTCTTTGGGACCTTCGGTGCTGCAGAAATGTTTTGGTACCGTTCCCCAGATCTGTGGCCCGACACAATCCTGTCTCTGAGCTCTACAGACAATTTCTTCAACCTCATGGCACTGTTAACTGTGGGACCTTATATAGACAGGTGTGTGCCTTTCCAAATCATGTCCAATCAATTGAATTTACCACAGGTGGACTCCAATCAAGTTGTAGAAACATCTCAAGGATGATCAATGGAAACAGGATGCACCTGAGCTCAATTTCCAGTCTCATAGCAAAGTGTCTGAATACTTATGTAAATAAGGTATTTCAGTTTTTAATTTTTAACAGATTTTCTAATATTTCTAAAAACCTGATTTCACTTTGTCATTATGGTGTATTGTGTGTAGATTTTTACAAATACATTTTAGAATAAGTCTAACATAACAAAATGTGGAAAAAGTCAAGGTATCGGAATACTTTCCAAATGCACTGTACATAGGGAAGCGATCTCTAAAGCGCAGGGTAGAGTAGAGGGTGGTAGCCGGCTAGTGACAGTGTCAGAGGCCGGCTACTGGTGACTGTTTAACAATCTGATGGCCTGCAGATACGGTATACAATGTTTATCAGCCTCTCTGTCCCAGCTTTGATGCACCTGTACTGTCTCCACCTTCTAGATGGTAGTGGGGTGAACAGGATGTGGCTCGGCTGCCTGAGGTCCTTGATGATCTTCTTGGCCTACACCGGGTGCTGTAGATGTCGTGGAGGGCAGGCAGTGTGCCTCTGATGATGCGTTGGGCTAACCGCACCACCCTCTGGAGAGCCCTGCAGTTGCAGACGGTGCAATTGTGATACAGCCCAACAGGATGCTCTAAATGGCTCATTTGTAGAAGGTCTTAAGGGCAAAGCCACATTTCTTCAGCCTCCTGAGGTTGAAGAGGCGCTGGCATTAAGTCTGACACCAACAGGCTTCTGTCCCCAAACCATAAGACTGCTAAATAGCAAAAAAAATGGCTACAGAGAGATAGATAGATACTTTATTGATCCCCAAGGGGAAATTTCTTCGCCAAGCAGCTACAAAAAAACACAGGGCAGGTGCAAAATGCCAGAACGAAAATACACAAAAGACAGATACACGATACATGACACATAGAAAAAGTATAAAAATAAAAGTCTGGAGTGCAAAAAGCTATAAAAATACATTGCATAGTATGGGTGAATATGTACACTATACATTGTTACAGTGTTAGGTGATTTCTTAAACAATTTTTATGATAAAAATATTGCAAGTTGGTCCATCAGGAACTTGGGGGAGGATGTCATCCTGAGCTGTAAATTCAAGACTTCCACTAAAAGCAGGGAATCAATCACCTGGACGAAGGAGGGGCTAAGTGAGGTGGTGTACAAGTACGATAAAGGACCAGATATTACAGTCATAGCAAGTAAAAATACATTTGTAACCGTTACTGAAAATGTTGTTATAGTGGAAGTTCTGTTAGTTGTGTCAGGAACTGTTGAATATGATTAATGCCAGGCCTGAAGCTTTTGAAACGACTAACATAAGTGACAGATGGCAGTAATAACAAATAATCCATTATCTTATTGTAATTGGATATACAAATTGAGTCTGACAATGCTTTTTTTCATTAACATTTAAAAGGAACAATAATGTATGGTTGAAATTGGCTATAGAAACAATCACCAAAAATATGTATTTTCAACGTCTGTAGAACACGTCCTTTTAACTTTTATTCAGAACTGAAAATGAACTTGATTCCACGTATGTAGAAGACATCTTTTCAACATCCAGAAAAGATGCATTTTCAATGTCTGGAAAATGTGTCTTTTCAACTTTAATTCGGAACCTAAATGACATAATTTCAACATCCGGAAAATACATTATAAAATACATTATAGTATTTTTTATATCATAATGCTCACTTGGCTGAGTCTTCAGGAACCTGTTGAATAAGATGAGAGTCTTCTGTGACCACTGACTCCTGATATCCGTCTGACAAAAAGAAATCAGCGTATGAAATATCTTGCCATGAATTCCCAGGATCCCCTCTCCTGATGAACTGAAGGTGTGGAAGACAGATCCTCTCGGCACTCTCTTTCGCCATTTTCTGTAGTTCATTCTTCAAATGATTGTCTACCTCCTCTGAAAGAATTTCCTCATACAACCTTTCATAATATGGTTGATTAAGATGGCAACGCTTGTTGAACCAGGTGAAAAAGATACACTCACACACGTGCCAGATAACAAGGCTCCCGGCAACCAGAGGCAAGCCAATGATCTGGAAAAGAAAGTAGATAGTCATATTTGTCAGTATCTAGGTTTGCATCCAATTGGCACAGATTTCCAAGTGAATATTGATACAGAGGTTAGATGGCTAGTTAGCTACTACCATCAGCTGTGTTATCATATTTTGCCTGGTCCACCGTTTGTAGAACGCATACTGGCATTTTTATATATAGCGTTGAATAGGGAATACTGACACTGTGGACATATTTAAATGTAGGTCAAGATGCCTGACGCATTTGGAATTCCATGATCAGAGCATGTGGTTCAGCTGCACCAATCAAAGCAGTGAAGCAAGACTTTAGTGGTCAAAACAATTAATCTTGGGTCGACGGGGGCAGCAGGGCTGCAAAATGCAATCATGACGCAATTGTACACTTTATGACATTTTCTCATCCTTTTTTATATAAAAAGGATGAGAAAATTTTATAAAGTATATATATATATATATATATATATATATATATACATACAGACAGTCCCAAAAAATAAGCAGAAATTTTTAATTTTCTGGTAATTATTTTAAATTTGCTTCATGGCTCAGGCGGCCAAGTGTAGGCTACCATGAAGAGCTATTTGGCTCAGTCGAGACTTGAGAAGAGGAAGAACTTTGTAGGTGTTTCTGATCAATAAACAATGCCATGCTGGTGGGTTGTAACATTCCAATAAAACCCAGCCCTGAAAAAGAGACTGAAAACTTTTAACATGTCATATCATAGGGGAAACAAACAGCATTGACACTGGAAAAAATCCCTACTTCAAGTCCAAATATAACATACTTTGACTAAAACAATATCTTATTGACAAATTGTTTTGCAACATCAGTAAAACAAAAAAACAGGAATTGGCGTTTCCATGTAGGCCTACCGAATAAAATGCAGAAGGTATGTGTTTCCATTGCATTTTCAACTCCACTAATGGTTGTCACAAAAACTGTTGCAATAAATAGGAAACTTGCCCAATCTGGTTGTTGCGCATTTTAACAAGACAACAGTTTTCCGATAAAGTCACGTCTACTCCCGTTCCACCGTTCCTGCGCTCGACGTAGCTTGTTTAGAAACCACCGGTCCTGGCAACCCATAATTTACGCACACCTGGACTTCATCACTACCCTGATTACTCCACCTTTATTTAGCCCTCAGTTGTTATTAGTCCTTAGGTGGTATTGTTTTCTCTCACGTCCAGTAAGCGGCGAATTGAATTGAATTGAATTGAATTGAATTGAATTGAATTGAATTGAATTGAATTGAATTGAATTGAATTGAATTGAATTGAATTGAATTTAAAATGTCAACTATGTCAGTTCATTATTAAATGCACCTTCTGCAACTGCTTTCTGACTCCCGGCGTATTCGTTACAGGTAGGTTACAGGATGAGGTATGGTTGTAGTAGCAATATCATTTGTATTTGATAATTGGCAGCCAAGCATCAATCATCATGTCACCAGTTTTCAAATATAACTGTAGATATTTATCGGAAATTTGCATCAAGCTCATCACCGTCCATCAATTAACGGTATACTCAGCGATATGACATACACAAAGTAAACAGCATAGTGGGTACATTTCCTCAACAACGACGCTGTTTGGGTGCCCTGGCTTCAACACTATGAACAGCGTGAAGCGAACTCGTGCATATGCGCAGATACTACAGTGCTGCTCGTGGCAACATTATTTCGTTGAGTCTACCTCAAGCTGGAATCCATAATGGTGAAACAGCCACGTCCATCTGCGATATTACAACAACACAGAAGTTACTGCAAACGACGAACAAATTGTTTCCCCGTCGGACATCAATGCACGTGCGATAGACGAGCACAACTTGTAGCCTAGTCTACTGCAATTATTTTTTCCCTTGCTGCACAATGCTCCTCAGTTTGGCAATAACAACGGTGGTGGGGGGCAACCTACTGCGGATTCCAACTTTAACCACCATGAAATTCAGAACTAATTGAATCTTCCTATAAACCTTTAAAGTGGCACCGCAGTCTCATCCTCACCTCATTTAACACCCGCTTGTCCACGTTGCAGTGGTAGTACAATGTAGAATATAATCGCGTGAATCTAAATTTACTTCGAGATTGCTTATTATATCAATATTTGCTTAGCATAAAGGACTTCCCATTGCAATTTTAGCATTATTCATTTTAGACAAACATATATTTCCCATCAAGGCGAACGACAAAACAAGTTTTGACATTTGTACAGACATTTCATGTTTCCATCAGCTCTTTGTGAGATTTTTTTTAGAAGGCATACTTGACAATATTAATTAGATGAACGTGGTTAGTGAAAAGATCTGATCCAAATATTTTAAAGTGACAGTTGGTTATATAGACACTTTTCATCCATCCCTGGGCATTCTAAATATTTACATTATCATTTGAAATCTAGACACATTCACATGCCTAATTAATGGCAGGGATATTTATTCGTATTAAATATCATTTATTGCATCTAATTTGTGATGAGTATATTTGTCAGTTAACGTTGAACATTTGCCCAGCATTTAGCCTTTTTGCATGATTAAAAGTATAATTCTGAACATAATATATACCATTACTTACAACTGAGTCAGTCTTGTAATCAGTGATGACAAGTCTCTCCTCATAGGTCAGGTTTTCAGGTATTTTACAGGGAATTCCCACTTGTTTGGGGTGGTTGTTGGTCTTATAGCAAACATACCATTCTCCATCTATGAAAACAGCAGCCATCCAGTAGAGTACTACACACAGAAATGTGATCACAAGTTTGGTAAATGAACAGAAGCAATTGCAGCAGTTATACTTCGCACAGCACCCACTGTTGCGGCAAAACGTCTTCTGGTACATCTTATCAACTAGTATGATAACGCAAGTTATTATGGTAGGTGGACACAGCATGTACAGTAAGCCATGACGGCTTATAGATTGTGTGCTCTCCCATGCAGGCCTGCAGAAGCACGGAAAGTTCAAGTTCAATATGTACTCCATAATGAAGACAGCCAGGAGAGTAAAAACACCTGTAGCTTTGGTCAGCAGGGAGAGAAGTCTCTGAGGAACGTCAAAACTGTGAAGATTCGCCATGGTGGCTTAAAAGTTAAAATGCCACAAGGAAGTACTAAAAATTGCAGTTTTTGATTCTATAAAGGTCTGAGTGACAGTTGTGTTAATTTCTTGAATGTCTGAGAAAGAATTGTATATTCCTGCAGTTGGTCTGAGAAGGAATTACTGGAGTTCCCAAGGTTCGAAAGGAGAAAATGTCCTTGATCTCTTCAAAAAGTTAAAGGATGATATCTTGTCTGAGAGCTTTTATGCATTATAAATTAACCCAAATTCAGTCTGGAAAGCACACATGGTTTCACTTCACCTTCTAGAGCTGTCATATTACATTATAGAAAGTGCATTATTATCTGAAGCTGGGAACTTGTATTCATTTATCTCTGTCATGGATTCATAACATCATGGATTCTACTATCATTATTAGAATTTACATGTTGGCATATGATGCCATCAGTTTCTAATACATTTGTGTTACCCTTTGGTCAACTGTTACTGTTAGATAACAAAAACAAGTGACATGTAATAATATTGACTCAAGGATCAGTGTTCATGCCTTTCTATGAGTGTTCCTCTCTTTCCATCCGTGATATACTGTATTTGTATTTATTAACCCTAGGATGCATATGGACCCGGCCTAATGTTTTGTTTGGTGTATTGATCCCCCCCAAAAATGTCAGCATCTAATATTCTGGGAATTCCAGGAATAAATAATGTGTATTTTATGTTCTAACATCCTAGTTTTGTTATTTTATTACTTTTTTTTTTTGTAAAAATAGTTTTTGCATCACTACCCCAAGTTTTCATATGTGGGTCAAATATGACCCGTATGTATTTCTTATGGAATTCACTGCATTGCACTCGTCAAAATGACCTTTTTGCAACAACAATAAAATCAATGTTATAAATATCTTGTTTTTAATGTTCATTAATCACTGTTTTCATTTATCATTTTTAACTCATTGAGTAAAAGGAGTTTCATAAGGAGGCTTATAAGAATGTTGCCAGATATACAACCAAAATGGTTTTACAGATGAGGAAGCCATTGGTGCCTCTGACTCAGAATCTGAGCTATCCAATTCAGATGACCTAGATAATTCTACAGATGGGGAGGACTCCTCTAAGGAGATGAGTGAAAACCAGTCAAATAGACTGAGTAAAAAGGGGTCTTACTGGAGTGAACATCCCCCCCACTAAAGGCAGGACCAGAAGCCTGAAGAACTGCCCAGGGCCTGTGCCGGGGTCAACAGTTGTGTCATCCAAAGATGCCTGGGAGCTGTTCATTAGAGACAACATCATTGAGGAGGTCCTAAAGTGTACAAATTTAGAAGGACAGCGACAGCAAAAGGGAAAGAGTGGAGAGAGGTCATAAAATAGGAACTAAAGGCCTTTATTGGTTTAACCCTCCTTATCCTTCCGGTATGTGTCGGACCTTTTCCTAGCAAACTGTAGAGGAAGGTTCATCCCTAGCGACTGAGTCACAGTGGATGAGCAGCTTTCCTCCAGACGTGATGCTTGGCATTCCGTCCAAATAGTTAAATCTTGGTTTCATCAGACCAGATCATCTTGTTTCTCATGGTCTGAGAGTCCTTTAGGTGCCTTTTTGGCAAACTCCAAGCGGGCTGTCGTACATTTTACTGATGAGTGGCTTCCGTCTGGCCACTCTACCATAAAGGCCTGATTGTTGGAGTGCTTTAGAGATGGTTGTCCTTCTGGAAGTTTCTCCCATGTCCACAGAAGAACTGAGGCAATGGAAAGATGTGAGGTGATGAATGAGAGCGATGCCACTACCACTCAGAGCAGCCAGGGCCGGAAGAGGTGCCAGCTCTGCCCAATCGTGAAGGATAGAAAAGTCAGCTGCTGGTGTTTCTCAGTGCAACACACCCGTCTGCAAAGAGCACAGTCACATGCTTGTGGTGTGTAACAAATACATGGACTTGGACAGCATAAGTAAGCATCACACACACACTTCTTTCTGTTTTCTAAATACACAAAATTCACAGTTGTTAGCATTGTCGTTTAAATTGGTGTTGAATTTTCAAATAATGTTTTGAAATATTATAAAACATGCTTAAAGGTGGTTTTATTTAGTTCTTCACACTAAAAGGTTGAATGTGAACATTTGATTGTAAGATTGATTGTAAGAAAAATATGCTAATATATTCAATAGACGTTATGAATTTTCGTAATATGTTATCATTGAAATGTGAATCAAACTGTTGAAGAGCTACTAAAAACATTTCAAACAATAAAATAATTATTGAAAGGTCCAAATCATCACTCAAAATTATTGTTCATTAAAATGGATAATATTTTAGACCCATTTAAATAAAAGCACAGATATTACATTATCGGGTCCTTATGACCCAGCATATGCATACTTGGGGTGTCATGATGGGGTTAAGGATCCCCATTAGCTGCTTCCAAGGCAGCAGCTACTCTTCCTGGGGTCCAGCAACATTAAGGCACATACAATATATACAATTTCAAATATTACATGACGTTACACTTCATAACACTTTTCACAACACGGGGGGGGTATTTCAGAAAGCAGGGTTAACATACTCTGAGTTGAAACCACAACTCTGGGTTGACTGAATCTGAGCTGTCAAACTTAGAGTTGACGGTTTCAGAACAGGTGGTAACAATTAGTTCAGTCAACTCTTGAGTCTAACTAACCCTGAGTAAAGGGCGAGTATGAGGATATAAAAAGCCCTCATCAATGGAACACAGATAACACTATTCATCATGGCAACAGGAGAAAAAAAACTAGACTCAAACCGCCTATTTCTCCCCAGTGGAAATAGAAATATTAATGACTGCTTATGCTGAATATGAACTGATATTTAAGAAAAAAAGCAATACCATAGCAGCAGCAAAAGAACGTGAGTTGATGTGGCAGGAAATTGCTGACCGAGTCAATGCGTGAGTATTATTTTGAAAAAATAAAAGTTTTTATCTTGAGTGTTCCACTTATTCAACATTTATATGTGTGTGTGCGCGCATATTCAGTTGCCTCGCACACATTTGTTATATTTATTTAGGTGCAACCCAACAGGCACCAAATGCACTTGGCAGCAACTGAAGATGAAATACAAAAATACACTTCAAACCGGTGTGGTATAATTTCAATACAAGCAATTGTGATGTGAACAGCATTCAATGGCTACATTTTCTGAGGAAAACCTTTTTTAATTGTCAGCCATCTCCACACAGCAATTATTTAATTGTGTCCATTTGAAAGTAAATGCTTTTATACATACAAGTCTCAAAATGTGTGCTTACTGGACATATTCAAATTTGACATTCATTATTGCCAATAGGAAAAAGGCTGAGGCCCGAAGAACAGGTGGGTGTCCACCACCACCACTATCAGAGGCTGAAGAGATGGCCCTCAGTCAAACAGTGTGCGACCAATTGCTGAGGGCATCTCTGGAGGAACCTTGTCCGACCCAACCTCCCCCCAGGACACAAGGGCCTACATAAGAGGTTAGTTATTCAAATAACTGATGTACATTCTTCCTTTTCCCAGTGTTAGCTCAGTGACACACACCCATCCATCTTAAACACAACTTGACACACTGATTTTCTTGTAGCAGTACAATCTGTTATAAGTGACTGCTGTTACTTTTAGATTCTTAGTAGTTAATCAATGTTAAGGTGACTCAAAGTTATGTATTTGAAGAATTGTGATGTGGCTTTTCTGGGTACATTTCTAATTTAACTGTCTATTCTTCACCTTTTATCAGTTACTGATGGTGTAATCACTCTGGTGGAGCCATCTGTCATAACAGACCTCCATGCAGTTGTAAGTACTCTTAATACTCCACAGATGTTTCATAATGGATTTGAGTAGAACACAAAATGGTTTAATTTTCATTACAGGATGATGATGAAGACACCTTGTCAGCTGCCACAGAGCGGGAACGTACAGAGAGGCCTATTGAGGTTCACTCCTTAAATCACATCTAGCAGTTGATAATAGTGTACCAGAATAATAGTTGCACCTTTTTCCCTTACAGAGCAATGCTGGAAATTACAAGGAAGAAGAGGGTCTGTCCACCTCTACAGCACAACTTGCCTCCGTAAGATGTTGTTTAGCATTGGCCCATGACTGAAACTAAGTAGATCTTGCACTGAAATGTAATCACTTTTTGTGTTCCTACAGCTCCCTGTGAAATATCTGTACAAGGTGTACTTACAAAAACAAATAAAAAAATGTGTTTTGGAAATGGACACATACGACTTCAAACACAAAAAACACTGCTGGAACATCAGTTGAAGGTGGGTGAGGTGCCCACAGGTGGATGATTTTACTTGTTTGAACAACAAAAAAGATTAACTACTGTACTGCATTTTCACTTGCAGGGAATAAAGAACACCATAAAATGAAAGGCATATTGTCTTTATATGACACTGGGGAAGTGATGGGTCAATTAGAAATGATTGTAGCATATTGTATCTCTGACTGCTCGCCCATCTCGTGCGTCAGCGGGGTGGTCCAGATCGTTATCTAGATCATTGACTTCTTGAGCAGGACATTGTTCTCATCTAATTGTGTTGTGGAGAATCACACATGCCACAATAATGTCACATGCCCTTTCTGGGGTGACCCTGAGCCTACGAAGGCACTGGAACCGGGCCTTGAGCATCCCAATGGTCATCTCCACCCTGTCCTGCAGTGAGCCAGGTGTAATGTTGCTGCGGGCCGGCCTCGGGATCAGGATAAGGGGTCAGCAAGTAGGGCTGGCAGGGGTATCCTCTGTCACCGAGCAGGTAACTGTTGAACTCTCCTAGGATAAGACAAGGATAGAGTTTACATTTTGAGTTTCAATAGGAGAAAACAAAAAGAGAAACGCTGATCTGGCTTTTTGAAACCAGAGTTTCCATCAACTCTGAGTGAACTTACTAACTTACTTAGTTTTCAATAAACCCGCTTGCTGAAATACCCCCATTAAGTGTATTCCCTCAGGCCACTACTTTACTACCACATTACAATACAAAATCCATGTGTATGTGTGTAGAGTGTGTGTCTTATGTATATTTGTGCCTGTGTGTGTGTCTCTTCACAGTCCCTGCTGTTTCATAAGGTGTATTTTTATGTTTTTTCAATCTGATTCTACTGCTTGCATCAGTTGATGTGGAATAGAGTTCCATGTAGCCATGGCTCTATTTAGTACTGTGTGCCTCCCATAGTCTGTTATTTATTTGGGGATTGGGAAGAGACCTCTGGTGGCATGTCTTGTGGGGTATGCATGGGTGTGCTAGTATTTTAAACAGACATGTACTGTGGTTATGGATCAACAATTGATGATTCTGTTGGTGACCTATCCATAACCCTGTTAAGAAAGACACAGCAACCAAGAAACCATGGCTTCATGTGGAAAAGTCATGTTCTGGAGATGAGGCCTCTGTTCAATGTGTTTTTACCAGGAAAAATATGGTGGTTGTTATTCAAGGCCAGCGATCAACAAGTGCATGGCATCATTTGATTATCATTGAAAGTTCTTACTTGATTTTTTATCATTCTTTTCCATCTTCCTTTGCAGCACTATCGTCTTTATCGTAGTAATAACTGGACTCATCCTCATCTTATTGCTATGGATCACAGGAGGAAATGTTTTGATTATAGGTTGTGTGCAAATGTTGAGGCTCTCTAGGGAGAACATGGTGGATAGATGTTATCCCTGTTTTCGACCCTAATTGTGTTCCCCTCTGGTCAAATGTTAGTGTTAGCAGTGCAGACAGCTAAGTGAAAATATTGACTCCAGGTGAGTCCCTCTCTCTCCTGGAACGCATGAATGGCAGTGTTGGTTTGTAAGTACTGTTAATAGTGGTTGTTATTTGTGGCCAGCGACAGCTGTGCGTCCAAGTTCATAGTGAGATTAAGTTTGTGATGCTCAAGTGACTTTTTTCTAGATTTGCCCCATTTGCAGCATGATCATCCTTACTTTGTTAACTGGACTCATCATTATAGTGCTGAGGTTCAGAGGATGACATGTCTGGATTATGGGTTGTGTCAACTGTTGAGGCTCTATAAATAACATGGTCATATTTCAGTTCCCTCTGGAAAGCCCCTAAATTCTTTCAAAAGCTGTCACATGATCATGGTTTGCACCCCATCCTCTGGGTGCACCAAAAGCTGGGTGAGGTCTGTAACTCCACAATGAACTGTCTCTGTACTTTTTTGGATTGCACCAGACGAGGAATGCACGAACATATTAAAAATCATAATTTTACTGGAATACTGAAGTGTGGCAATAACTGGTGCATTAATGGGAAGTAGAGCTCATTAAAAGCCTTTTATAATGGAACAAAACATTGTGCCACTTCTAAGATGTTTTAATATAAATCTGTCAATCTATTAAATCCCAGTATCAAAGTTACAGGTAAGATCCAGGCACAGACAACGTCAGAGTAAGAGTTTATTAAACTAACAGGGGCAGGCAGAGGTCAGTAATAGATAGATAGGTACTTTATTGATCCCCGAGGGGAAATTTCTTTGTAAAGCAGCTACGACAAACACAGGACAGGTGCAAAATGTAAAAACGAAATACACAAAGGACAGATACACTATACATAGTGCAGCAGTATGAAAAAGTATTAAAATACAAGAAAGTATGGAGTGCAAAAATCTATAAAAAGGCAATGCATAGTATGAGTGAATGACTGAATATGTATATTATACATTGTAATCCAGATAGACGGGGCAAAGGTACAGGACGGCAGGCAGGCTCAGGGTCGGGGTCGGGGCTAGCAGAGTTCGGTTATCCAGAGTAGTGGGGCAAAGGTACAGGACGGCAGGCAGGCTCAGGGTCAGGGTAGGCAGGAAGGTCAAAACCGGGAAAACAGGATCAGAGGGAAAAACCGTGGTAGGCTTGACGAAACCGAACGAACTGGCAACAGCCAACACAGAACACCGGGATCAATACACTGGGGATAATGGGGAAGATGAGCAATTGAAAGAACTACCCATCTTAAATGTGAAACAGGTGATGTTGTATGGATCAGAAACATGTCAACTGTACTACGCCACCTCAATAACAAAGAGGTCGAACCGAGTCCACTGAACGAGATCTGGACGGGAACCCATTTAACTACAAATAGAAAGAAGAAAGTGGAGTTGGATTGGACACACCCTACAAAAACCGGCCTCCAACACCCTTGCTAGTCCTTGAAACGGAACCCCCATGGGGAAGAGGGGTTAAAGAAACACTTAAGAGGAGAGACGTCCAGGCAGAGAGCGGCCTCCATTGGAAAAACTTTCCCTGAACCAAGTGAGCTGGAGGACATTCGTCAAATGAAATCAAAGTTTATTGGTCGCGTACACAGTTAAGCGGATGTTATAGCGGGTGCAGCGAAATGCTTATGTTGCTAGCTCCTGATAATGCAGTAAAATGTCAAGCAGGTACACTAACAATAATACAAGAAGAAATCAAGAAATGTCAGAACGAATCTAATTAAAAAACGAAATAGCACTGTAACAGTAATCCAAATGCAATCTATACGTATCTATCTAATATATTTGGCTAAGGTGTATGTAAACTTCAACTGTACATATAAAGTGGGTAATCCAGTATGTAAACATTATTAAAGTGACCAGTGGTCAATGACTGTACATAGGGAAGCGATTTCTAAGGCGCAAGGTAGAATAGAGGGTGGTAGCCGGCTAGGGGCAGTGTCTGAGGTTCAGGACAGGGTATTAGTCAGAGGCCGGCTACTGGTGACTGTTTAACAGTCTGATGGCCTGCAGATACGGTATACAATGTTTATCAGTGTCTCTGTCCCAGCTTGGATGCACCTGTACTGTCTCAACCTTCTAGATGGTAGTGGGGTGAAGATAGATAGATAGATAGATAGATAGATAGATAGATAGATAGATAGATAGATAGATAGATAGATAGATAGATAGATAGATAGATAGATAGATAGATAGATAGATAGATAGATAGATAGATAGATAGATAGATAGATAGATAGATAGATAGATAGATAGTACTTTATTGATCCCCCGGGGGGGAAATTTCATTATCAAGCAGCTACAACAAAAACACAGGGCAGGTGCAAAATGCCACAACGAAAGTACACAAAAGACAGATACACGGTACATGATACATAGAGCGGCAGTATGAAAAAGTATAGAAATACAGGATATCTGGAGTGCAAAAAAAAGCTAGAAAAGGACATTGCGTAGTATGAGTGGTTGGCTGAATATGTACACTATACATTGGTGGATGTTGGATGGTTAACTATACTATACAGGTTGATGGCAGAGAAATACTTCAGTAGCTAATGCGTATGATATGAGCGAGGGTAATAATAGTTTACTTAATAGACAGACTGGGTAAATGAACAGGTAAGTGAAAATTTTGCATGGTTAAATTAGCTGTACAGTTAGGTATACAGTTATATTTACAGATAAGTGAATACTTGCATGTTTACACAAACTGTACAGGTAAATGACAGGAAGAGATACTTTAATAGCTAAATGTGTGTATGATATCATTGGGGTAATAATAGTAATTCCCTTAAAATACAGTCCTTAGTGCGCAGGGTTTAATTACAGACAACTGCACTTATTGCACATTTGATATACTAAAAGCAATGAGAAAAGGTGCAACTGGCAGGATACTAATATGCATTCCTGAGTGAATGCCTAGGTCCAATAATTACTTACAATATTGCATGTGATATAATATAACAACTGTACATGGGTATGTATATACAGACCTGTATGAATAAGTAGGTCCTGAGTGGATGAGTGCTGACGGAACAGAGTTACTCACGGATGGATGCATAATTGTTAAACTAGGTCCTAGCACCCCAACAGTACCAGATCTATGTTGCCGACGGCACGGCACCCCGGTGAGGCATTATATAGTCTCATAGCCGCCGGCAGGAAGGACCTCCTGTGGCGCTCTCTGGCACACCGTGGTGGGATCAGTCTGTGACTGAAAGAGCTCCTCTGCGTCATAACCATAACGTGCAGAGGGTGGGTGACGTTGTCCATGATGGCCAGCAGTTTGGCCAGGATCCGTCTCTCCGCCACCTCCTCTAGAGTGTCAAGGCTCATCCCCAGGACAGAGCTAGCCTTCCTGATCAGCTTATTTACCCGAGAAGCATCACCGGCTTTGATGTTTGCTCCCCAGCACACCACTGCAAAAAAGATGGCACTGGCCACCACAGACTGGTAGAAGTTATGCAGTAGTTTACTGCACACGTTGAAGGACCTGAGCCTCCTCAGAAAGTAGAGTCGGCTCTGGCCCTTTTTGTACAGGGCCCCGGTGTTACCAGCCCATTCCAGTCTGTTGTCCATATGGACCCCCAAGAACTTGTATGACTCAACCATTTCCACATCCATCCCCTTTATAGGGACTGCAGTCAGTTGTGCCTTGGTTCTCCTGAAGTCCACCACCATCTCCTTAGTTTTGCTGATGTTGAGCTGAAGGTGGTTCTGCTCACACCACAACACAAAGTCACTGATTGTGCTCCTGTACTCCTCCTCCTGCCCACCCCTGATGCACCCTACAATAGCAGAGTCATCCGAGAACTTCTGTAGGTGGCATGTTTCAGAGTTATATCTGAAGTCTGAGGTGTAGAGGGTGAACAGGAAGGGGGACAGGACCGTACCCTGGGGGGCCCCTGTGTTGCTAACTGCCCGTTCTGACACACAGCTCTGTAGTCGCACAAATTGTGGCCTACCGGTCAGGTAGTCCGTGACCCAGGAGACTAAGGGTGCTTCCACTTTCATCCTCCTCATCTTCTCACCCAGTAGCAGGGGCTGAATGGTATTGAAGGCACTGGAGAAGTCAAAAAACATGACCCTCACAGTGCAACCTGCGTTGTCCAGGTGAGAGTAGGCCCTCTGCAGAAGGTAGATGATTGCATCATCCACCCCGATGTTGCGCTGGTATGCAAACTGCAGGGGGTCCATTGATGAACACACCAGGGGTCTGAGGTGAGCGAGGACTAACCTTTCCAGGGTCTTCATGATGTGGGATGTTAGCGCTACAGGTCTGAAGTCATTCAGGACAGTGGGGTGTGCCTTCTTGGGCACTGGGACGAGGCAGGATGTTTTCCACAGCACAGGGACCCTTTCTAGGCTCAGGCTAAGGTTGAAAAGACGCTGGAGTATTCCACACAGTTGGTCAGCACAGACCCTCAGCACCCTTGGGCTGATGCCATCGGGGCCCGCCGCTTTCCACTGGTGTAGTCTCTCCAGCTCTCTCTTCACTTGGTTGGTGGTGAAAGCCAGCCCAGGTAGGGAGGTGGGGGGAAGGGGGGTGTTGAGGATCAGTCCAGGGGGGGCAGGGGCGGAGGTGGGGTCACTGATTGTCTCAGCAGAGGTGCTGTGAGCAAAGTGGGGGTGGGATAGCCGTGAGGGTGTGTGGTCTGGGGAGCTGGAGGGGAGGTGGACAGGGCCAGTATCGAACCTGTTAAAAAATTGGTTCAGCTCATTGGCTCTGTCCTGGGTCCCCTCCGTCTGCCCACTGTTTGACTTTTTGAAGCCAGTGATATTTCTCATACCCGGCCGTGGCTCGGCTGGCTGAGGTCCTTGATGATCTTCTTGGCCTTCCTGTGACACCGGGTGCTGTAGATGTCGTGGAGGGCAGGCAGTGTGCCCCCGATGATGCGTTGGGCTAACCGCACCACCCTCTGGAGAGCCCTGCAGTTGCAGACGGTGCAATTGTGATACAGCCCAACAGGATGCTCTCAATGGCTCATCTGTAGAAGGTCTTAGGGGCAAAGCCGAAATTCATCACTTTCCTGAGGTTGAAGAGGCGCTGGCATTAAGTCTGACACCAACAGGCTCCTTAACAGCTTCTGTCCCCAAACCATAAGACTGCTAAATAGCTAACAAAATGACTACAGTTGACCCTTGTATTTTTATTGTATTTTTTTGTACTGTCTGCACACTCCAAGGGCCCTACACACTCACACACACTGGCAATCCAACACACACACAAACACTCACTTCATAATTTGCTCAGACACACATAATATGCACATACATTTATACTGACTCTACACTCGCACACCCACTCACATACAATCATCATGTATGTGCTGCTACTCTGTTTGTCATATATCCTTATGCCTTGTCACCTTACTCCTATACATATCTACCTCTATCACTCCAGTATCCCTGCATATTGTAAATATGGTACTGGAACATACTTTCTTGTGTGTATTTGTTTTACTGTATGTTATTTTTAGTGTTATGTTGTTAGTAGTTACTGCATTGTTGGGTTTAGAGCTTGCAAGAAAGGCATTTCACTGTACTTGTGCACATGACATTAAAACTTGAAGGGACCATTTCAGGTCCTCAGTGATGTGCACGCTGAAGAACTTGAAGCTCTCTCTGCTGTCTCCTGCAGTCCACGACCATCACCTTCGTTTTGTTGACGTTGAGGGAGAGGCTATTTTCCTGGCCCCACTCCGCCAAGGCACTCACCTCCTCCCTGTAGGCTGTCTCGTCGTTGTTGGTAATCAGGCCTACCACTGTTATGTCATCAACAAACTTCATGATTGAGTTGGAGTTGTACATGGCCACGCAGTCCTGGGTGAACAGGGAGTTAGGAGGGGGCTGAGCATGCAGTGTTGAGGATCAGTCAATGGCCTTAAGTCAAGTAAGTCTGATTATTTGCTCCCTCTGGTCAAACATGTTAATGTAAAGTAAGTAAGAAGTGCACACATACCTAAGTGACAATATCGACTCAAGGAGAGTCCCTCCCTTTCCTGAGTTCAGGGTTTGATATTGCATGAATGACATACAGTAGGTGTGGACTCCACATGTGGAGCTAACGTTGATCTAATACAGTATGTAGCTGCTGTAGATTACACATCACATGGATACTGTATGTGGACTCTGGTAAAGGGAGCAGCTGGAACTATCATACCCTTTTAAGAAAGACACAGCTACCATTGAGGAGCCATGGCCTCCCTTGGACAGATCATATTCTGGGGGTGAGGCTCTATTCAATGTGTTTTTTTTAATTATTTTTTATATGGTGGTTTTTATTTGAGGCCCAGCAACAGCTGTGCTTCTTATCACCAACAAGTGCATAGTGATATTAATTTATCATTGGATATTGTGATGTTCAATTGACTTGGAAAGTTCTTGATATTTTCCCCCTTCTCTCCATTTGCAGCCTGATAGTCGGTATCTTCGTAACCGCTGGACTCATTATCCTCATCTTGTCTGTGTCATTTTCAGGTATGTAGTGAACATATATATTCACTTGTGTCACCATCATTGTCAATATTCATGTCATGTCTCTGCTAACATTTAACATGCATTTGAGCATATGTGAGAGTGCATGATTACCTGTGTGCGAGCCTCCTGTCTGTTGTGTTCTGTTTTACTGTCCTCTAGATCAGGGTTTGGGGGGTTCCAAGGGCACTGTGGATAGCATTGACAAGTGGCCCATCGGGAACTTGGGGGAGGATGTCATCCTGAGCTGCAAGTTCAAGACTTACACTCACAGCAGGGAATCAACCAGTCAGGTGTCAATCACCTGGACGAAGGAGGGGCTAAGTGAGGTGGTGTACAAGTACGATAAAGGAGCAGTCCAGCTGACGGAGCAAAACCCCCAGTTTAAAAATAGAACCCTGCTGTTCTCAGACGCCATAAGTGGAGGCAATGCCTCCCTGTTGCTGAGGGACGTGAAAGTGGGAGATAATGGGGTGTACTACTGCAGTGTGAGCACTCCTAGTTGCTCGGGGACTGCCAGTGTTAACCTCAGAGCTGTAGGTAAGGGGCAAACTTGTTATGCATTCGCAATATTTCACACTGAATATTGAACTACACACAAAGTAGCCTACTCTGAAAATATGCTTCACTTCAGCTTTCTCAGAACCCAAATTCAAGCGGGTAAACACGACCCTGACGGCAGAGGCAGAAAGATGGTTCCCCAAACCAAACGTCACCTGGTTAGACGTCAATGACAACGTCCTGAACGAGAGTGAAACTAGCTTCTTCAACAACTCCGCCGGGATAACTCGATTCATCAGCACCCTTCAGCCAATCAAATTGTACGACAGCTACACCTGCATCATCCAAAACCCTCTGGTGAAGGCTGTCTCCCAGGCAACATTCAAAGGTCCAGTAAACACCTTTCAGGGAAAATAAAATATGATTTTATACTGAGCAAGTACCTGGATGAGAACTGCATGGTAGACAACTCTCACCCAGTTTAAAAACACTTACATACGTGAAACCACTCACTCAGGTGAGGACACCTACACCCTCTTCAGTCTATTTCACCATGACAACCCGTCCAACCATGACAGCTAAACAAGAAATAAAGATAAAGGCGGATGGGCAAGACAAATGTTTGGTATAGTCAGTGTATGTTTGGCAGTGTGCATACTGTACAGTCAGCATCTTTTTTTTTATATTACAGATACAGAGATATCAGCAAAGACAATCTTCTCCTTCAATACTTCGGCTGCACCGCCCATACTACTACCTCAATGGCATGTCCTCGCAGCTACAGCCAGTGTCTTTCTCTGGATCTACCAGCTAACCTAAACAAATACACCCCAAGTACTCCTCGCAGCCTACAGACAAGGTTACTAAAAGAACTGTGGTAAAGTGAACTGGTCTGGCACTATCCACTAGCCTTGGGCTGCCTGGAGTCTGATGGATATAACAAATGGAGATAAACTGTGTGTTTGTGCCAGTGTGTGGCTATAGTTGATCTAATAAGTGGTGAAATTATAGTTACATACAGCAGCAATACTGTATTTACATAATAATAAGAATTAATGTTTGTTTTTATGTGATTCACTGTGGCAATGAGTTTACTGGGCTATCAGTGTAACACGTGAATCTATAGGACTATAGTCATAGTTTCTATTTTTTTAATAAATGTTTTTTTTTTTTTTTTATGGTTTGAGTAAATTCATTATGTGATAGCCACATGGACCATGCATGGTCTTTCAAACCAGTAGATGGGGCCTCGGGTAGGATATTCTGTCTGTGCTGAGTTCAGGGGCCTGGGACGTCTTTTAATTATCTGCTTCAGATCGGGTTCAACTTTAAACCACGCCTGGGGAAGCAAACGCTGTTTTTCATTGGACTGGAAAAGAGAGTTTCACGTTTCCATTACCTAGTGTGGAGTTTTACGGAAGAAAAGTTGAGGGTGTAGGAAACAGTGTAACAATAGTTAAATACCTATATAGCCCTACATTGAATGTTATTTTGCATTTACGGTATGTATTCAGCTTTCTGTTGACTACTGACTGTAACCTAGACTACCGATATAGTTGCACATTTGTAGCCTAGTTCGATTTCGGTCACCTGTGTTTTTTTCTTTTTCAACAAAATCCCGCAACAAATTGTTTTGAAAGAAAGGAGACAAGACGATAAAACACCATGTCACTTTATGAACAACATTTGGAAAAGGATGTGGAATCCTCGCCAACTCCGACCACAAACTCGAGCTCTAAAAACGGCGATAACGGGGACGTCGTGATCAATGCGAGGGCAGTGTGCCGCGTTTGTAAAGGTATATATCGCGAGCCTAAAATTATGCAGTGTTTACACACTTTCTGCGCAGACTGCATTCGTCAACTGGAACCATTTTCGGTGTCTTCCGGCGTACACAATGGCAAAGCGGTCCCTCTGGAAGGCGAGACGCCCTCCTCTGCGGTTACCGTTCTCTGTCCCGAGTGTGACTCCGAGGTGGACATCCCGTTGTCCGGGGTGGACGGGCTGACCACTGACCACTTGGCCCTGGACGAAGTGTTTCTCGAGACGCTGAAGAGCAAGAACTCCGTGGTATGCGACCTGTGCAGCGACGGGGACGCAGAGAAGCGTTGTGAGGTGTGCAGTGTCAACCTCTGTGAGTTTTGTATTCAAGCACACAGGTGAGTGCAAAAAAATATATTTGTAACTCATGTTCAATCGTTCAACTTTGTTAACTAGTCTAAGATTATGGTGGGTTCCCGACTCCCGTTTAAGCTTTGAGATAGCCTATGAGCTGGCCACTTGCCTTTTATTACATGATAGCTGTAGGCAGGTAGGCTACATGCAATTACAGTGTAATAAAGTGGGACCTATGAGTTCACCATCTCCACCTTTCCTCCCCAGGAGACAGAAGAGGACGTCGTCTCACACCGTCCAGTGTCTGGAGGACCTGAAGACCCAGGGTCGTCTCTCTCGGCCGGTCCTGTGCTCCCTCCACCCTGGCCAGGAGCTGCGTCTCTTCTGTGAGCCCTGTGACCTACCAGTCTGTCTGGAGTGTGCCGCCACCTTCCACCGCGACCACCGCTGCCTCCCCACACGTGATGTCATAGACCGCCATGGGGGCCGTATCCGGGATCAGGTTACCGGGCGCCTGCGGCCACGGCTGGACCAGCTGGAGGAGTCACTACGGAAGGTGGACCTATCCCAGGAGGTTTTGCAGGCCAGGGTTGATGCGGCTGTGGACGAGGTTCGTTCCTTCTCACGGGGCTACGCTAGCGCTGTGGAGTCGCACTGCCTGTTTCTGCTACGGCGCTTAGAGGAGCTGGGTCTACAGCGCAGGAACCATCTCCAACTGCAGAGGGCACAGCTGCAGCAGGCCCTGTCGGACACCCGCATGGGGGTGGAGTTCGCCGAGCGGCTACTGACGTGTGGGTCGGACGCAGAAATCCTCAGTGCTAAGGACGTGACCCTCCGCAGGCTGGCTAGCCTGATGGAGACGGGCTACAACCTCCACCCAGCAACCGTCACCCCCGATGACGGTAGCAGTATCTGCTTCCTGCCACGGGAGAGTGCAGGCGAGGTGGCGGGGTACCCGATGGTGGGGGTGATCCACACCAAGACCCTGGAGCTCAGCAGGTGCACCATCGAGGGGGAAGGTGAGACCCCGACCAAGGCCCCGCCCAGAAACAACCCTATGCACTATTTCCCCTAGCCCCTACTTCTGAGACACTTCCCCTGTCCACCTTTTAACAACCCTGAAGGCAACCACTTTAACTATGTTTAGGAGATGCTCTTTTACAACAGACCTACTCACACCTACACACACACACACACACTCAAACAGAGCCCTTAGGAAATGATACATTATGTAAAGGATAAGTAGTGGGTGACATTCCTGGTCTCTATGGAAACATTTCAAGTGGCAGGTATTTGTCAGAACACAGGTATTTGAGACACACCCCTCTCTTTTGTTGTGTGGTACACACACACACACACACACACCGCTCTGTAGCGGCATGCCCACTGTGATAGTACAAAAAGCCATTCCCTGCTGTGGCTGATGTCTGCCTGCTGAGTTGAGCTCAAGATGCAGGGCTTCAGCAAATAGAGACTCTCTCTCTGTGTCAAAGTCAACTGCCACTAGTCGTATTCATTTAAATGTAGTGACAGATGTCAATCCATAAATCAGGTGTGTGTGTTTAGTATGTCTGCCTACTACAGGGCCTTGGAGAGTGTTTGTGGTAAGAGTGGAGAAAGGAAACCTGCAGCCCATGTCACTGTTTCTTTACTTTCCCAGTTTATGCGCCTGAGGATAAGGGTCTTATAGGATTAATGCCCATGTTTAGTAAACAACTAAACATGGGCTGTGTTTAGTTGTTTAGATTACACTAGAGCGGCAGGTAGCCTAGTGGTTAGAGTGTTTGGCCTGTAACTGAAAGGTTGCCGGATCGAATCCCAGAGCTGACAAGGTAAAAATCTGTCGTTCTGCCCCTGAACAAGGCATTGTAAATAAGTAAACACATCAGGAAATACAGCCTTAAGCCATTCTTATCAATCATACAGTATTTACATATTTGGCCCACTGTAGTGTAGGACAGGTGAAGCAGTAAACTGTGTGTTAAGTGCAACAGCTGCTGGTGCAGTGTGCCAGGGTGCATGGCTGTCCCCAGAACACACACACACCACCTGTATCTAGATCAGAGTGTTTATGTGCTTATGTATAGACAGAGCCTTCTACTCAAGTGCTACCCTAAAAGGGAAACAACCTTTGTCAGCGCCGAGACGGAGAGAGTGACAGACGTGTGTGTGTGTGTGAGAGACTGACCTCTAGCCTGTCCCTGCCCCCAGGTCTGCAGCGTGGCAGGGAAGGCCAGAGAGGGGTGTTCACCCTGGTGTGTAGAGACTCTGCAGGGCATCAGATGGGTCGTGGAGGGGAAGCTGTCCTGGTCAGCATGGTCCACAAGGAGAAGAAAGACTGGTGAGGAACCAGATGATCTGCAGCACACACATCTACTCTGTACTACTGGGTGTGCAGGCTTTCTGATCTGTCTTGATGATCATTTGTTATTTAGCCAGGGTCATTATGAGATGATGCTGTTATAAAGTGGCCATACATGCGTTATAATTACACCATCAAATATACAGTATATGTTGCTGTTAATTACTTGTGTCCTCTGCAGCCGTGTGGAGGCGGCGGTGGTGGATAACAGTGATGGCTCCTATTCCGTCTCCTACACCCCCGTGGAGCCAGGGCCCTACTCTGTGTGGGTGTGTGTCAAGGCCCTACACGTTAAGGTACTGTACAGTATTTGATCATGATAATGACGGTAATCGTGGCAATCGTGATTTAGTAATAATACTAGTAAACATGCTTACTTAATGACCTTTACCCTCCAGGGTTCGCCCTTTGTCCTGAACGTGAAGAGACAGGTCCGGTTGCACCGTGGAACGTTCCACTGCTGTTCCTTCTGCTCAAGTGGGGGTTCTAAAGAGGCCCGTTGTGGCTGCACGGGCACCATGCCAGGTAGGTACAGCAGACTACAGGGTGCTTGGCTAGGTATGTTTGAAATGGGATATATACAGGTACGCTGAATAGAAAATCATTATCTGCGGAACTCAATGGCGAGGCCACATCTAGTACTGGTGCGGACATAATGCTAGGTATGTCCTCTAGGGGCAGTATGCTAAGTATGTGCAGCAGAGGAAAGGCTACTGAAGGGCCGGTCCGCTAGGTATGTGCAGAATGGGAAATGTCACATCAGGTAACAGTAACTCTCTTTAAGGCTCTGTCTGTCAGTATGTCCCCCATGATATTATGCACCACTGCACCAGACAGATTTACTACGCATTTGCAGATGTGCACCTGCTATTTTCCAAAGTGAATAAAACACAGACGGTCACAGTAGCTTTGCTTTTCATCTCTTACTCCTTTCTGAAAATACCAGGTACAAACTATGAATAGTACTCCTTTTGTGTGTGTGCAGGTGGGTTCCAGGGCTGTGGTCACGGCCATAAAGGTCACCCTGGTAAGCCCCATTGGTCGTGCTGTGGCATTACGGTGGAGGCCTCAGAGTGCCTGCCACAGAGTGTGATAACGGCAGTTGGCGGAACAATAACAGCAGTGGGGGGGAGAAGCTCGCCCCGGGGCCACCTCAGGACAGTGGAGCTCTGA
Organism: Thymallus thymallus; assembly: GCA_023634145.1. Classification (NCBI taxonomy): domain Eukaryota; kingdom Metazoa; phylum Chordata; class Actinopteri; order Salmoniformes; family Salmonidae; genus Thymallus; species Thymallus thymallus. Next base: position 11,874,796 of record CM042408.1, read on the forward strand.
GGGACAGGGCCAGGACACCCCTACCCCCACCAGACATCATGGGTCTACAAATCAACCCTTTCAGATGATGAGTAGTACTTAAGTTGTTATTTTGGGGACAGTGAAGAATTGGGAGAGTGGGGATAAATGTGAGAAGAAATGAATGAATAAAAAGTAAATAACTTGAAAGGCCGCAGCATTACTTAGGAATTTCAATGAATTTCTATTAAATATACCCACAAGCTGTAGATTTTATACACACTAAACAAAACAATATTTGTTGTGGTCCACTACTGTAGCTAACTATTCTGTCGTTTCTATTGTTTTGCATGTGCATGTTACTTGCCATCACGAGACTTAGTGCCTTTTATGTATTTGAAAGACCATTATTTGTATCTTTAAATAAATAACACTGGAATAACTTATTGTGTCGTACAATATGAACAGCAGTTATGAGATGTAAATCCTGATTACAAAGCATAACATATATACTCCTAATACATTTGGTCATCGTTTAAAATACTGAACAGGGTGATATTTTGTCACTGCAGTTCCTCTCTCCACCACCTTATGGCAGTAGTGGTCTATTCACTCCTACTTCAGCCAATCATCACATCTCTGTAATGGAAATATTATATTAAATACAAGCTACTTAGAGAATCCTTATTAGTGGGGACAGTGCCTAATCAAGTGCAATACCTATTTAATTACGCTATATTGGAATTGAGTAATAATGCAAAGACCGTTCTCACCAGATATTGTGTTTAGCTGGTTGTACAGTTGTTGATGTTGCCTACGTTAAAAGTTATACCGCTTACATGTTGGTTGAAAAGCTGTTTTACTACTGGTGTTGGACATAACAAAACACACAAACACACTCTCACCCTCCCTGATGGAGTTGAACCTCCTCTGTATGGTTGTTTGGTGGGAGCAGGGAGGGGTTAAAGATCATTAGAGATGATGATGATGATGATGATGATGAAGAGTTGTATCAAAAACTGACCTCTGCTACCTGACCTCTTTGAACAACTGCCCCCTCTCTTATTTTAGAACACATACACGCCACGCGTTGAAACCACATTACAGTGGACCAGTGGTGTCAAGTACTTGAAAGTACTACTTAAGTCGGGTTTCGGGGGTATCTACTCAACTTTACTATTTATCTTTTTCACAACTTTTACTCCATGACATTCCTAAATAAAATGATGTACTTTTTACTCCGTACATTTTCCTTGACACCCAAAAGTACTTGTTACATTTTGAATGCTTAGCAAGACAGGAAAATGGTAAAATGCACACACTTATCAAGAGGACATCCCTGGTCATCCCTACTGCCTCAGATCTGGCGGACTCACTAAACACAAATGCTTTGTTTGTAAATTGTCTGAGTGTTGGAGTGTGGTGTCCCTGGCCATCCGTAAATAGTGTCGTCTGGTTTGCCTAATATAAGGAATTTGACTTTTACTCAAGTATGACAATTGGGTACTTTCTCCACCACTGCAGTGGACTATTAAACCATAGTCTTAGGACTACAAAGTGGACCCAGGAGAGAAGAGGTTTATGTTATCCACATCAAACTCTTTAACCCAATGATTGAGAACTGAATTTGTATTCCTTCTCTCACAAGGAATCTACCAGTTTCATTAATTGACTCTCTCACTCCCTTTCTCTTGGTGTGCTCAGCTGAGCTGTGACCATCATACACTCATCTTTCTCATCACTCCTGTGTGTGTGTCTGAGGTGATGACTTCATCTTTATCCCTCTCCTGTCGAGAGCTCGCCAAGTCACATCGCTACGACAACCGTGTTGTGACACTGTCTGACATCCCACTCTGATAGGCTCTTCATCTCAGGGCTCCAAGAGATGAGCCGCAATGTTCTTCATCATTGCAGAGGTTGAATCAGAGGTCATTTTAAAAGAAACTCAACCCAGAGCAGTTTGTAATTATAAACGTACAGTGATGGAATGCCAATGCCCTGTAGAGTCTAACCATGCTGAACTTTGAATAATTTAGTTTAATTAGTTTATATTAGTTTAACCTCAATTATTCATGTGCATCGCAGGATCCACTTTCTAGCCCAAAATGCTTAATATATTAGTAAATTCCCTTTGTACTAGATAGATACAGCACGCAGGCTAGATAGAGTGAACTGAGCTGGAGGAATCAATTGCATTGTAGCTAATGCTCCATGGTGCAGTGAGCAGAGTCAGAGATGATTTCTGTATGTGTGTGTGACATACATAAAGACTCCGACTATGGGTCACTCTGAACACAGTGTAACCTGATTTCAAACAGCGTAGAGAGCCATAGCCATCACACTAATGTAGTTACATATACCCAGTCTGTCTATTAAGTAAACTATTATTACCCTCGCTCATATCATACGCATTAGCTACTGAAGTATTTCTCTGCCATCAACCTGTATAGTATAGTTAACCATCCAACATCCACCAATGTATAGTGTACATATTCAGCCAACCACTCATACTATGCAATGTCCTTTTATAGCTTTTTTTTGCACTCCAGATATCCTGTATTTCTATACTTTTTCATACTGCCGCTCTATGTATCATGTACCGTGTATCTGTCTTTTGTGTACTTTCGTTGTAGCATTTTGCACCTGCCCTGTGTTTTGTTGTAGCTGCTTGATAATGAAATTTCCCCCCCGGGGGATCAATAAAGTACCTATCTATCTATCTATCTATCTATCTATCTATCTATCTATCTATCTATCTATCTATCTATCTATCTATCTATCTATCATAGCTCTAAATGGACGCTACATACAGTTGAAGTCGGAAGTTTACGTACACTTAGGTTGAAGTCATTAAAACTCATTTTTCAACCACTCCACAGAGTTAACAAACTAGTTTTGGCAAGTCGGTTAGGACATCTACTTTGTGGCCGCCCTCAGGTGGTAAGGGTAGGCAACAACACATCTGCCACGCTGATCCTCAACACTGGGGCCCCTCGGGTGCGTGCTTAGTACCCTCCTGTACTCCCTGTTCACCCACGACTGCGTGGCTAAACACGACTCCAACACCATCATTAAGTTTGCTGACGACACAACAGTGGTAGGCAACGATGAGACAGCCTATAGGGAGGAGGTCAGAGACCTGGCAGTGTGGTGCCAGGACAACAACCTCTCCCTCAATGTGAGCAAGACAAAGGAGCTGATCGTGGACTACAGGAAAAGGAGGGCTGAACAGGCCCAACAAACTATCATGGTCCAAACACAACAAGACAGTCCTGAAGCGGGCACGACAACACCTTTTCACCCTCAGGAGACTGAAAAGATTCGGCATGGGTCCCCAGATCCTCACAAAGTTATACAGCTGCACCATCGACAGCATCCTGACTGGTTGCACACCGCTTGGTATGGCAACTGCATCTGACCGTAAGGCACTACAGAGGGTAGTGCGTACAGCCCAGTACATCACTGGGGCCAAGCTTCCTGCCATCCAGGACCTATATACTAGGCGGTATCAGAGGAAAGACCAAAAAATTGTCGAAGACTGTTCTCTCTGCTACCGCACGGCAAACAGTACCGGAGCGCCAAGTCTAGGTCCAAAAGGCTTCTTAACAGCTTCTACCCCCAAGCCATAAGACTGCTGAACAGCTAATCACATGGCTACCCTATTTGCATAGACACACCCCTCCCTTTCTTATGCTGCTGCTACTCACTGTTTATTATCTATGCATAGTCACTTTACCTCTACCTACAAGTACAAATTGCCTCGACTAACCTGTACTCCCGCACATTTACTCATTTTTTTATACTTTCATTTATTTAATACATATTTTCTTAAATCTTTCTTGAACTGCATTGTTGGTTAAGGGCTTGTAAGTTAGCATTTCATGGTAAGGTCTACACCTGTCGTATTCGGCGCATGTGAGCATATTTTCACCAGAGCATATTTTCTGCCGCAGCGTGGGAGCCCATCCACTTACCCTTGTCCCGGCCCAGATCCCATGGGTAGTATGATGGTACTCTACACTGTTGACTGGGTTTAAACCGTCGTAATTCACCCTCCCGTTCACACGGCGCTCCAAAGACAGATGCTGTTCCATTATGTTTACCTGCTGGAGTATGGCGTTTCATTTGCTGCACCAAGGCCTCATCTTTCTAAATCTTTATCTCCCTCACCACCAACCCTCTCTTTGTCTCATTTGTTCTCAATTTGTTTCTTTTTCCCTCCCCACTCTTTTTTTTGAAGTGTTTGTAATGAGTAGTTTGTCTTTGCTGCATTGTTTTATTGGGCTTGAAGTTCACAATGAATCCTCTCCAGGCCAATGATCCGTAGCCCTCTGACATTGATAACTAGAGGTGCAGCGAAGCAAACGGTCCCCCTCCCTCCGGAACTTGGCTCAGCTTTAAAAGCGTCAGCCCTTTTGTGTTTTAGGCAGAGAGCCACCCGCACAGTGTTTTAAATTTACAGTTTTTGAGCGTGTGTTCGTGACTCACATGATGCATCTCCAAAGAGGACTCTACATTGATTATGGCACACTCTGTGCCAGAGCACCACACCACTAATTCACTCAGTGAGGGGTGTCACATAAATCAGCCCGGTGGCCCTGTGGTGTGGACTGTGGAGTGGGGCCCGAGCTAATGGCAGCTCAAGGACCCACTGATGGACTTGGGCTCTGTCCCCCGACTCAGCAGGACATGACCGCATTACAAGATGGATTGACATCATGTGTCAAGAAATGTTTACTCCGGCCCCCTCATTGACATACTGTAAAATAGGCAGACATAACAACACTAATGACAACACAACCATTGTCACAACTTATACTGTCACTAGACACCATGTGAATTTCAGACTTTTGTCTGGTAGTCGGGCCAAAAGTTGCACTCTGATCGTAAGCTGACAGATGATTAGGCTAATTACATGCTTTTTTAGACAAAGAAGAGTGCATTGTATAGGGTTATTGATCTTGTGTTCACACTAAATATATTTATACAACATTTAAATGTTAGAAAAACATAATTTTTCCCATAATTCTTCCTGGGCCGAAATGCTCCCGTACCTTAATTGAAGACCTTGCAAAGTAGTCTCAGAAATCACAGACCAAGGGCAACATTGGTCGTGTTCCCCTGCTCAATGGTTGCATGCCACATCATCGACTGGGCCGTCAGGTACCAGATTGCTATAAAATATGATTTGGTTAGCTGATACGTAAAATACCTATCCAGGCGTTGTGAGATCTGGCATGCATCAGCAAAGTATGAGCAGGGTAGCACTGTTAACATTGTCTGCCTAATGTAGTGAGACTACTAAAGCACTAATTGCTGGATCTATACACTGAGTATACAAAACATTAAGAACATCCGTTCTTTCCATCACCAGGTGAAAGCTTGGATCCCTTATTGATGTCACTTGTTAAATCCACTTCAATCATTGTAGATGAAAGGTGGGAGACAGGTTAAATAATGATTTTTAAGCCTTGAGACTTGGATTGTGTATGTGTGCCATTCAGAGGGTGAATGGGCAAGACAAGATATTTAAGTGCCTTTGAACAGGGTATGGTAGTAGGGCCAGGCACACCGGTGTTTGTGTCAAGAACTGTAACGCTGTTGGGTTTTTCACGCTCAACAGTTTCCAACAGTTATCAAGAATGCTCCACCACCCAGAGAACATCCAGCCAACTTGACACCACTGTGGGAAGCATTGGAGTCAACATGGGCCAGGATCCCCGTGGAACACTTGACATCTTGTAGAGGCCATGCCCCGATGAATTGAATCTGTTCTAACAGGAAAAGGGGGTGTAACCCAATAATATAATATTATTGTACACAGTGTATTTCAACCACATTTCTCTATGGTTGTCTTTCAATAGCCATGTAGCTTACATCTTCCAGTCACGTTAGTCTGAGTCTCGTGTCTCTGGGATGTTTACACTGTTTACAGCTTGAGTACAATCTGGGATGGCCAGAAAGACACATAAAACCATCTACAGGACTAAGTTGCCTAGCCATTTCATGGATGGCAGAAACTGGTAGGTAGGTGGGGGGTGAGAGTAAGAGTGAGAGAGGAGACACAGAGCTCATGTTTGGCTCCAGAGCCTGGGGAGCCCTGAGGGGAGAGGAGAGCCTTGTGTGTCTCAATAATGGTTCACCACAAAAAGGACATCCAGACAATTTGACACAACTGTGGGAAGCATTGAAGTCAACATGGGCCAGCATCCCTGTGAAATGCTTTTATTTGACCAATCACATTCGATCTGATCTGATTGTCAAAACCCCAATTAGTGAAAATTATATCAGAATTGGGCTGCCTGTCTAAACGCAGCCAGAATAGTGCTCATTTACACAGATAAGCACGTTGCAAAAAGCATTTCGAAATTGATAGACGCTCCCTAAATTTACCAGGCTGGTGGAGATTGAGGGGAGGAGCCGTCGTTCTTTGCAGCAGTATCAACATGCCTGAACATAGACAGGGCTAGTTATCCACAATGAAAGAAGCAAAGGGAAAAGCAAAACTCTTAAATTAAATCATAACTAGCTACCTGAAGACATTTCTGAAAACGGCTATTTGGAAACGGTGGACTAGGATGCCGTTTTGTCACCGATTTACTCAAAGGCATTATTGAGGTGATGCAGCAAGCAGCCAAACATAATCAAAACGGACCGCCTCGGATAGCTAGCCAGCTTGCTAACAGTACAGTAGTAGCTAGATGCCTTTACAGAAAAAGGCGCAGTCTTTAGGCCAAGTCGTTTTACCAACCTCAACATATCCGAAAAAAAGTAGCTAATATTACAATATAATATTGCGGGTACATATGTATGTGTTTAATCAGCTAATGGGTAGGTAGTCCGTTTCTCATTTAGCAATTTAGCTAACTAGCCATCTAGCTGTTCTAGCCAAGCCTGTCATTTCAGCGGATGAACTTGGTATTCTGTGGAGACGCCGCGCGGCATCCGACGCAGGGCCGGGCGAGGAAGCTGAGAAAAAACATTGGGAGTATTCAAGTAGTTAGATAGCAAGACGGGATTGATTTTCAACCAAACAATTTAACGGCAACATAACATTTTGCCAGCGCATTTGCTTATAAAATGGTCATGGGGGAATTTCTCGGTAACTTAACTATTAAGACTACATCCTTGTCGATGACGCGACAATCGCTCGGATTTTCATTTTTTCCACTGTTTGAAAGCCTAGCTACGTATCCTGCTCATTTAGTTAGTTAGGTGTTAACAAACAATTGTTTAACTGTATTACTAGTTATATGTGTCGTTGAGTTTGATTCGGTCGTTTTTTTTCATCCAGTTCAGAACGTTAGAGTTCGGATCTCAACCAGAGAACATGGATCAGAATGACAAAAGGATTTGCACGGTAAGATTGGTTTCTCCACGATTATGATGATTAACTAAATATTCTTAAGTGTGACTTTGTTTACAATTAATATTACTCTAAGTAGTTACTGTAATATAATTGAAAAATATGTCGTCTCGCACTACATTTAAGGTATATCACAACGGGCTAAACTCCACGGTGAAGAAGTGGAGTTTAGTCCACTAGGGATATCACTGAAGGGTGGTGATGATGATGATGATGTGCATTGTTGGCTTGGTGTGATGGTATCACGCGCTCAAGCAGGTGGTTTTGCTATCTACGTAGCGCTATTGTATGTAGAGTCTGCTAGCCTGCATACCTCGAATTATCTTTCCCTTTTTCAAACCGGTTTGACAAATGTCTTTGCCGACACTCCTTGGAAAGCGTTTCCAAATATTTCATAAATGCTTTCAATGCGCTGTGCATTCTGTATGGTTTGTCTCTATTGACAAACTAGGATTGTGTCTCATAAATCTAGTATCTTTCATGGCTTGTTAGTAATGACATTTAAAAGCCTTAGTGTGCAACTTTTTTTTAATGCTATTTGTTTGACTGTAAGACAGGACGTTTTCAGGCTAATCAACCATATGCTAATATCTGAGCAATGTAGCTACCTGCTATTTCCTCATTACTCTCTCCTTCAATTTCAGAATAAAAATCATAAATTTACTGGTGACCAGTCACTTCACTGAGGGCCCTCGACACTTGATTTCTGGACACCGCCAGAATGAGATAATACAGCTGCTGATAATACAGCCGTGACATTTGTCCACCCTGCGTTAATTTCCACAGTCCAACATGACCACGCCGGCTCTACTGCCGCTGTCGGGCCGCAGGATACCTACCCTGTCACCCGGTGCCGCCTCCTTCCCCCACCACAGGGCCACCCTGAGGCTCTCAGAGAAGTTTATCCTGCTCCTCATCCTCAGTGCCTTCATCACTTTATGCTTTGGAGCTTTCTTCTTCCTCCCGGACAACTCAAAACACAAGCGCTTCGACCTGGGCTTGGAAGACGTGCTGATTCCGCACATCGAGGCGCCCAAAGGGGCTAAGCATCCTGGTGGACAGGTGGTAATACATGGACAGGGGGGCCATGATGAACACAGACACAGGTAAGAGATGCTGAGGACTGCACACCTACAGTTGAAGTCGGACGTTTACATACACTTAGGTTGAAGTCATTAAAACTCATTTTTCAACCACTCCACAGATTTCATGTTAACAAACCATAGTTTTGGTAAGTCTGTTAGGACATCTAATTTGTGCATGACACAAGTAATTCTTCAAACAATTGTTTACAGACAGATTATTTCACTTATAATTCACTATATCACAATTGCAGTGGGTCAGAAGTTTACATACACTAAGTTGACTGTGCCTTTAAACAGCTTGGAAAATTCCAGAAAAAGATGTCATGGCTTTAGAAGCTTCTGATAGGCTAATTGACATAATTGGAGGTGTACCTGTGGATGTATTTGAAGGCCTACCTTCAAACTCAGTGCGTCTTTTCTCAACATCATGGGAAAATCCAAATAAATCAGCCAAGACCTCAGAATTTTTTTCTTTAGACCTCCACAAGTCTGGTTCATCCTTGGGAGCAATTTCCAAACGCCTGAAGGTACCACGTTCATCTGTACAAACAATAGTACGCAAGTATAAACACCATGGGACCACGCAGCTGTCATACCGCTCAGGAAGGAGACGCATTCTGTCTCCTAGAGATTAACGTACTTTGGTGCGAAAAGTGCAAATCAATCCCAGAACAACAGCAAAGGACCTTGTGAAGATGCTGGAGGAAACAGGTACAAAATATCTATATCCACAGTAAAACATGTCCTATATCGACATAACCTGAAAGGCCGCTCAGCAAGGAAGAAGCCACTGCTCCAAAACCGCCATAAAAAATATAACATTTGTGGGCAGAACTGAAAAAGGCTGTGCGAGCAAGGAGGCCTACAAACCTGACTCAGTTATGCCAGTTCTGTCAGGAGGAATGGGCCAAAATTCACCCAACTTATTGTGGGAAGCTTGTGCAAGGCTACCCAAAACGTTTGATCCAAGTTAAACAATTTAAAGGCAATGCTACCAAATACTAATTGAGTGTATGTAAACGTATGACCTCCTGGGAATGTGATGAAAGAAATAAAAGCTGAAAGAAATAATTCTCTCTACTATTATTCTGACATTTCACATTCTTAAAATAAAGTGGTGATCCTAACGGACCTAAGACAGGGCATTTTTACTAAGATTACATTTCAGGGATTGTGAAAAACTGAGTAAATGTATTTGGCTAAGGTGGTGTATGTAAACTTCCGACTGCATATAGTGTTGCTCCCTAAACATTAAACGTCAGTGTGAATTGAATTGCACTAAAAAAGTGCAATCTCCAAAACAACTTAAACTAGACTACATTTATTAGACACACTGCTTTGAAGAAAGAGAGAATTTCTCTGCTCCTCTATGTAGAACTCAACAGCCTATTGGGCCATCAGCAGGATTTACATAAAATAACTCTCTGGTCAAGTTGGAGTACAGTCACATGACTCTGAAAAGCCAGGTGGGAAAGGGAGTGGAAAGGGGGGATACTAGTCAGTTGTACAACTCAATGCATTCAACTGAAATGTGTCTTCCACATTTAACACCTAGGGGTGAAGGCTGGTCACTGAAACCAAAACAATTAGAACTCCTGTAGCCTTTATGAATCTGGGTTACTCTAAAGCCTTGTTCACACTCTGTTTAAAGTGACTCAAATCCAATTTTTTGAAAAAACACATGGCATCGGATATTTCAAGGCACATAGGTGGTTTGAAATCCGATACCAGTCTGATTCCTGGCCGCATGACTTGTCTGAGTGGTCAAATCAGATTTATTTGCTTCAATTGGTTTTTAGATGATTTGGCACATCTTGTTGCTTGCTAGCTAATCTGCGTTTGACAAGAACATGTGGTAGCTAACGAGCTTGTTGATTGTTTCCAAACAAATTAGTTAATGTGCTAGAAAGCTAAACATCTACCCAGCGAGCTAGTTGACTGCTGTGGCTAGCCAGAAAGGACTTGTTTTGAAAGTTGGATCATCTTATCCTTTTGAGGCTTTAAATGTTCTTACACTGTGATTTTGTACACTCAAAGCAACTGGGAAATAAATGTCCATGGCATGCATCGTCACTTTAGTTTGCTACATAACTTCTGAGTCCACCACCAATCAGCCTACACTGCGCACACATCCGTCTTAACTATGACAACTAGCATAGCCATGTCAGCAGATGACTGCTGTCTGAACACAACACATCTGATTTGGTTACTTGTAACTTGGTGTTTTGGGACAGCCAGTATTCCAAAAGGGATTTGTGTTAGAAATCTGATTTGTGCATTAAGGCCTGCAGGGCTTTAGATTCTCTCACCTAGCCTTTGGTTAATTGCTTTGTGTGCAGGTTGTGTTAGACTGAAATTGTAGTTTTGCTGATGTGTTCCTGATTGGGAGACAAACCTGGCAAACTGGAGCACATTGCAAAAATAGTTTGCGATCCCCATTGACTGACATTGGTCTCTACTGACTGTTCAACTCATTGAACTGGTGAATGAACACACACATTCTGCAGGGAATCTGCTGCAGTTAACACAGAGAATGAAAGTAGGGCACTACTAGCACTAGTTTGTTAGTAACTAGCTTGCCCCTTATGATTTTCCCCATTTTAACCTACTGTAACGTTTAGATTTACCTGTAAGTTATCACCAAAAGCAGGGTTCCTGTTTACTGTAGGTTGCTGTTTGCCTGCCTGTGAGAGGTCGGTAAGGTGGAGTTGTCCCTACAGGTGTACTGTGGGTATTTGTGAAACAGTCGTTAGTTGTAAAGAGCAGTACGTGTTAAAAGCTTTTTCTCTACCTCTTGCTCCGCAGGGACCTCTGTTACCACCCTGAGGAGTGTTTTTATTTTTCTGTTTGTCAGAGAACTTGCCATAGCTTACGTTGAATTGGCCTGCCCAAAATAAAATATTTATTGCTGGGAAGAGATTAGGCCGGGATCAGAAATAAGTGGTAGGCTACATGTCAATGTGAACAACACTGCAGTAGTCACTATTCTTTCAGTCACTGACTATAGATGGGTTTAGTTACTGAAATGGTCCTAGCAGGTGGGGTTTGAGGGGGTGGGATATGCTTAGCGTTTAGTTCATCCACATGAAGAATTCTGAAAGAGCACTCCGCATTTAACCTCCCAGAACCATTTGTTAGTTTGTTTAGTTTTTTTTCTTCCTTGGCTGTGTTTTTGTTGCTCACAGCTTATGGAAACATATTCGGCTTTGCATTTTTTAACAGCTGACTCAGCCATTGGCAAAACTTTGTCATCATCGTGTGTTAGTGAGGACAGGGTTCAAACGGGCCCTGAAAATGAGTACAAGGATGATTAAAACAAATCCCCTCAGGAAATATGTTCTAGGATAATAACTAGAGACCAGCTGATTCTTATATTACATTGTGCCATGGGTTTTCTTATTTTGTTCCTGTAAATGTTTCATATATGGACGTTTTGTTTTAAGTGTCTCGTTAGAAAGTGGGCATATTTAGTGGTTTAGCTCCACGTCTGGTTTGGCACTCATTGTACTGTCCTCTGGATTGGCCCATTGTTGCCGAAGGTGGTGTGATTTCTTGGCAGCGATATTAAATTGTAAAGGAGTGAATCCTTGGCTCAGTTACATGCTTTTAACTCCCAACCTGAACTGAGTTCTGTATACTTGTAAACATGACTAGAATATTTTTATATTTTACAGTGTGCTGTGTTCATTATTTATTTATGCCCAATAGGCATTACTGACAGATCTCAAGTTGTTTAGATGTTATTTGCTTGGTACCAACTGTTTTTCAGTCAGTTTGTTTTGAATCCTATCAACACATCTAGTTATCTGGTGGGTTCAGCCAGTGTTCATCAAACAGATTTTGGAAAAGGACACTCATATGTGACCCGATTCAGGAGACTAGGCATATGTCGTAAGTCCCGACTTCACAGAGCCTTTTGAACTTTAAAAAAATGTTTTTGATCAAAATGTGTTTTTTGGCAGAAATGCCTTCTCGAACATGTGAACTTTCATATACCTTAATATTAAACTTGTATGCCATCTGTAAATACGAATAAAGTTGTTAAATTACAAGCCTAGTCGGTTTAGCCACAGAAATAGACAGGAACCTTCCGGCTAGCCATGATTTGCTGAGATAATGAGTGGGCTGGACATGCAGAGAAAAGAGTTTGGATTGGTCTGCCATACAGCACGCGTCTTTCTATTGGAGCTGGTCAGTATGTCTAGGTAATCGTCTCGAACGCGTCAAGTTAAAATGTACAATGGCGAATGTTAACCTTAGCTAGCGAGCCAGCCAGCCAGCTATGTGTATGCTCTCCACTTTCTGTAGGACCAAGTTTTGAAATCAGTGGAATTCAAGTATTATAGCTATGGAGATGGAGAATACACCTGGCATCAGACAGGAGACGCGTCCAACCGTGATAGTCTAGCTAGCTACATTTTCAGATATTACACGTTTCTAATTCCGACAGTGGTTTCATGTCAAGTTTACTGTCAGCTAGCTAATATTAGCTGGCTGGGTCGCTAGCTAACATTATGTGTATGATCTTATTCTTCATATCTCAGACACATTCGCTTGACTAGTTATAGCCGTTGAACTTGGTTGGTTAGCTACCTGCAGATTCATGCAGGGTTGTAACGTCATGAGTTGTGATTATGGTCCATTGTTTAGCTAGCTAAAAGACTCCACTATGCAAGTAACGTTATCCATTTCAGTAGAATTTCACTGCAACTGTTGATAGATGTTCTAGCTGGTAAATTCGCTCTGGCTATCTACTCTGATTTCAGACCACAGGTAAGATAGTCTAGCTAGTTACGTTTTCACATATTACACATTTTTATTTTCACTTCAAGTTAGTGTATTGTTAGCTAGCTAACGTTAGCTAGCTGGCTCGCGAACTAACGTTACGTCATGCATTGGGATTCATTGGTTACCTACCTAGCAAGCTATCTAGCTACATTTCTCAACAAAAGACTCATCTTAGTGTGCCAGAGCGCAGAATAAATGAATTTATGAACGCTCAACACCCATTGAATATGGCCGTTGTCAGTAAACGTCCACAACCAAGCGTAATTCAATTGTTGCCAGCAGCACAGTTAGATAACATGAAAACAGCCTAACCAGCTCTGCTAGGGTGAGTAAAATGGTCAGTGGGGTGTTCTCTCATTATGTGTCTGGAAGTAGCTAGCCAATGTTAGCCAGTTAGCTTGGGTGCTTGACTGACCCTACTTATTGGCCAGACCGTCCAGTGTGCGCTCTGAACGCGCATTCTAGGTGAAGCTGGTTGAGAGAATGCCAACAATGTGCAAAGCTGTCATCAAGGCAAAGGTGGCTATTTGAAGAATCTCAAATATAAAATATATTTTGATTTGTTTAACACATTCCATATGTGTTATGTCATAGTTTTGATGTCTTCACTTTTATTCTAAAATGTAAAAAAAATAGTGCAAATAAAGAAAAACCCTTTAATGAGTAATATTCCAAACTTCTGGCCCCCAGTGTGTGTGTGTGTGTGTGTGTGTGTGTATATCATTGTTTTTTATATATATTTTTATTTATTTAATGTTTTTATTATTATTGTTATTTTTTATTATTATATATTTTTTTAAACATCAGTAAGAGATTGACCTGCTCCCTTGAAGGAACATTTTGCCCAACCAGTGTAATCATGCCAGAGCCAGCCTTAGCAGGGTTGGGATCAATTCATGAATTGAAAAAGAGCCTACTCAGAGTCCGTCTGCTCATCTTCCGTAGTAGGTGCAGCAGCATCAGTCTCTGCCAGAGGAAACCCAATGCCAAAGCTGTGGTTGCACTGAGCCACAGGTAAATGTAATTACATAAACCCCCACAAACCCCACAATGCATCTCCAGTAATCAGGTTTATTGCCATGGCTGTAGCTAGGTAACCCCTTCACCTCTTATTGGCTTGTCATTTACTATTAGTGTGTTGGCATGTATACAGCAGCTGTGGCCCAGGCCTCCCAGTCATCTAAATTTAGCTTTGCAGGCTAGCACCTCGGGATCATAGTTAGGGCTGGCACCCCCAGCCTGCTGATTTATCATAATTGGTGTGATCTCAGGAATCATACCTCTGTTCTACGCTTCATTCTCCATGTCAGACACACACAGCATGACTAGATTCATCTGCGTCTCTGTGTGTGTGAGAGAGCATTGCACTGAACCATGACTAATAATGCACCCACATATACACACCCTGATACACGTGTGCTCACACACCTCTCCCCTCCCATGTTATCTTCCTAACCTTACCGCATTTTGCACTACATTTGCACACTCTGTATATAGATTTTCTATTGTGTTATTGACTGTAGGTTTGTTTTACTGTGTAACTGTTGTTTTTTGTCGCACTGCTTTGCTTTGTCTTGGCCAGTTCGCAGTTGTAAATGAGAACTTGTTCTCAACTGCCCTATCTGGTTAAATAAAGGTGAAATAAAAAAATTCTCTCTGCAGAGGTGCTCATGAAGCAAAACGTATTGGATTGCAGATCTGGTGACATCAGTGACAGGCATCCCTTCACATCGAGTAGGAAGGCGGCAAGTGTGTGACTGAACTTCTGAAATGGGTTACTGATCCACTGACTCAGAATTTCTCATCGTACATGATTAGACCTACTACTAATATGCTGTTTCTTCATTGGAGAGTTTTTAATCATGTGAAATTGGTCTAACCATGAACACCATGCAGAGCAATGGGGAGGCTTTTGTTTATTAACATGCTGTTTTTTTTATCAGATCAGCTCCCTATGTCTCATATCCCCTGTTGTTTTGTCTCTTATCTGCTCCTAATGTTTTTCCTCATCATAAAATGCACAGCTGTAGCCTCTTAAGGCAGCAGCATACTAGGTTTGATTTGCTCCTAGCAGAACTCGGCTAGGCGACGTGAACGTCTGTGCCTTACATACTCCCTAAAAAAAACCTTTGCTTGAAAACGAGAAACTGCAATATTAAGAGACGCTCTAGCATCAACAGCCTGTACACACACTTCCTCAGAATAGTCCAAATGAATCAAAGATAAATGACGAAATCTGTAATTTTTGCATTTATTACAGAGGAGGTCTTTGTCACGAAATTTGACATCTAACTACTCACTGAAATAAGTGGCTACTGAACTTTGTGTGCACGAACAACCAATCCCCCCCCCCCCAAAAAACAGTCAATGTTGTCATACACTAACTGTTTCAACTGAGAAGCATGCAACACGCTTTAGACTGTTGGAAAGCTGCACCATTCACTGGGTCTAATCCATGGTGAAAGACACGTCGTTGTGAACACACTGTACCGGGGTCAGCGTTGCTGGATGTCCTTGAATAATGTGTTCTGTGTGGGAACAGCTGGGCATCTGCTTTCACTTATGACCCATAGAGGCTCTCCTCTCCCCTCAGGGCTTCTCAGGCTCTGGAGCCAAACATGAGCTCTGTCTCTTCTCACTCTTACTCTCACCTTCTGAGAGTAACTTCTGACAAACTCCAAGCATTGATTATGCAAGAATGGCCTGCCATCAGTCAGGATGTGGCCCAGAAGTTAATTGACAGCATGCCAGGGCGGATTGCAGAGGTCTCAAAAGAAAAGACTGCAAATATTGATTCTTTGCATAAACTGAATGTCATTGTCAATGAAAGCCTTTGACACTTATGGAATACTTGTAATTATACTTCAGTGTACCATAGTAACTACTGACATAAAGATCTAAGAACACTGAAGCAGCAAACTTTGTGGACACGAATACTTGTGTCATTCTCAACTTTTGACCACAACTGTAGAGACTGGCCGACTGGGCTGAGAAGGTACAACACAAACAAAATCCCAAAGACTCTAGACTAAGGGTGGGTTGCACCAACATGGATTAACTCTTAAACCTTGTAGATTAAACCCAGTTTATCTATTAACCTTATTGCATCAAATTTTAAACCTAGTTTTCACTTTAAACCTAGATACATTTTAAGCCTGTTGCTCAATGCATTTAAAAAAATATATGGAGATCAATTATAAACTGCCACTTGAGGTGGTTTTAACTGATAAAATGGCAGCATATCTACTGTGGAGAGACACAAACGACAGAGTTCCTCAGAGAATAATTAGAGGAAGGTTGAATCCTGTTGAGTTTTATGATAATGATGCGTTTTCAAGGAGATACTGCTTCTCCAAGTAATTCAACTGGAAAGAAAGGTTGGACCAACCATTAAGCATTGGAGTGATAGGAATGCGGCTGTACCCCTACTACTTCAGTCCGTTCTTGATGCAGACAAACTGTTGAGTGTGGAAAACCCCATTAGTGGTGCAGTTCTTGACACACTCAAACCGGTGTGCCTGGCACCTACTACCATACCCTGTTCAAAGGCACTTATATTTTGTCTTGCCCATTCACCTGCTGAATGGCACACATACACAATCAATGTGCCAAGGCTTCAAAATCCTTAACAGGTCTCCTCCCCTTCATCTACTCTGAAGTGGATTTAGCAGGTGACATCAATAGATCATAGCTTTGGTATTCACCTGGTCAGTCTGTCATGAAAAGAACAGGTGTTCCTAAGGTTTTGTACTCTTGTGTATGACTAGTGTATAATAGAAGGCCATCCAGATAAACATTTTTGAAAATAAGTTAATGGATATACAGAAAGATGTCTGAAACCCAAGGATCCATGAATACAGGACACATTGCTGAAAAGCTGATTTAATTTAGTACCCCACCCCCCACACACACAGTTTCCATGCTGCAGCAGTCAGACTCGGCTGTAAGTGAACCGCAGGGCCCATGGCTGAAACAGTCGTTGAAGCTGCGTTCATCATGGACTGTCACACAGCGCTGATCAGCCCAGACCCCTCAGGGAGGGGAGAGACCAATGGAGGAGAAGGCTCTCCCAGGATCCTGCTCATGACTTAGGGAACGACAGTGTCCGCCAGCCACAGTGCCAGCCCCTGCCTGAGCAGTGTGTGTGACTCGTCAGCGCCTGTTGGAGTGCGTCTCACTTTGTCACCGTTTGTCACCGCCGAGCTGCTCCCGCTCGCTAATGGTGACAAGCTTCCTTGAGAGAGAGACTTGTTTGTGTGTCTGACTGTAACACGATGCTCTCTCAAACACAATGGCTGGCAGGGGCAGCACTTAAGCCAAGTGGCATCACTGCCAACCAACCGACCAGAGCTGCCCTCTACACTCCATTATGACTCCTGTCAATTCAGGAAAGGAGTTCATACTGAGAGAGGCCCAGTAAATTAGAAACCTTATCCAATCTCCATGTCCTTTAATATCTAAGGTCCTAAATTGAGGTGGAATTAACCCCAGCGTTTGTTGCAAACTGGTGTGATAATTACAACCTGCTGATGAGGAAATTAAATTGGGTCTCCAGCAGAGGTTTGTGATTGATCACCTTATCTGAAACCCACACTTTCCCATTTTGTTTTTCAAAAACAAAAACTTGCTGTGTAGAGCACAATTTTGTAGCATCCCACACCAGATTAATCTAGCCTTGAGCTTGATGATTTGATAATTGAATCATGAGTGTTACTACTTCTGGGCTAGAGTAATTGTACAGCCCTGTGGGTCCCCGGCATTGCAGTGCTGAGAAACGCTGTTCTTACAAGGCATTAGTCACACAGGGATATACACTGGGGGTCAAAAGAATATTACTCCAAGGATTTTTCTTTATTTACACAATGTTTTACATTGTAGAATAAAAGTGAAGACATCAAAACTATGACATAACACATATGGAATTATGTGGTAACCAAAAAAAGTGTTAAACAAATCTAAATATATTTGATATTCTTCAAAGTAGCCACCCTTTGCCTTGATGACAGCTTTGCACACTCTTGGCATTCTCTCAACCGGCTTAATGAGGACCACTACAGGAATGGAAGACCCAGAAATACCTCTGCTGCAGAGGATAAGTTCATTAGAGTTACCAGCCTCAGATTGCAGCCCAAAGAAATGCTTCAATAACTGCCAAGAAACACGAGCAATGGACATTAGACTGGTGGAAATTTGTCCTTTGGTCTGGAGTCCTAATTTGAGATTTTTGGTTCCAACCTCAACCAAATTTAGATGGTTTTGGATGAGTCAGACCGCAGTGAAGGAAAAGCAGCCAACAAGTTCTCAGCATATGTGGGAACTCCTTCAAGACTGATGGAAAAGCATTCCAGGTGAAGCTGGTTGAGAGAATGCCAAGTGTGCAAAGCTGTCATCAAGTCAAAGGTGGCTATTTGATTGTACTCAATCTTTATCTTTTCAATATATTTTGATTTAACACTTTTTTTGGTTACTACATGATTCCATATGTGTTGTCATAGTTTTGATGTCTTTTATTCTACAATGTAAAAAATAGTGCAAATAAAGAAAAACCCTTGAATGAGTAATATTCCAAACCTTTGGGCCCCCAGTGTAGGTCAGAATACTGTATGTGATGTGAGGCCATACAGCCAGGGGCTCAGGTGACCAGCTGGAACAATGGCTGAGCAGCCAGGGAAAGTATGTCATTACACACCCCCTGACCGCCGAGCTTGGAGTGCTGTCGACCATTACACCACCGCTCACTTTCAGGCATGCCAAGTGGGTCATGGGAAAACTGGGATGGGAAGTCTACGGCCGGCAGCGGATTATATGAACACGAGACGAAGGAAGAGTAAAAAGGTGGAGGAGGAAGACGGAACAGTTGTACTCTGCAGCTATATTATTCACTATCTTTGTCAGACCTCTCCACTTAAAGGCAAAGTAAAGCTAGACTTGTTGTGTGCGTCAGTCAATCGATACCATGAGGCTATTGTTCCCAGGAGAGCCCTTCTCTCTGAGAGCAGTTTGACACAGCAAACAAATGCACTGACCTGCCTCTTAGGCCTAGGTCAATGGGTTTTGCCAGAGAGAGACTGCTTTCACTGACTACAGAGATGGGACATTTTAGGTGACCTCGGTTGAGGATTTTTGTTCAATTCTGTGCTCCTGATTATAAACCCATTATGTTCTCTTCACCTTGTTTGAGAGACACTGAAGTGGACTTGATAACCTTGAACAGTGGACATTATCCATTCTGCAGTGCCCCTATTGGCATTTAGAACACACCTCTTCCACCTGCTTGGCATTCATTTATTCCTCTTTAAGAGGGGAAACAATTCCAAATGAGCAGAGCACGGGTGTGATTTCCCAAGCAAATGACTGATTCTCAAAGTAAACACGATCAGTAACCAGCGAAGATGGCTGCACTCTGAAGACCCTTGCGTAATGAGAGGAGGGAGATGAGAGACAGAGAGCGGGAGGGAAAGACGCTGTGAATCAGCCATCAAACCCTGGAGCCTCCAGACGTAATTAATTCTGTGGAGCGGGAGGTTTGTAACGGCGCAGGAGATCAATGGATGAAGTCATTTCCGTGGGTGAGACACCTGTGTGCAGGGGAAGCTTTTCATGGCATTACATTATTCATGTCAACCCCCATAACAGCATCTCTGCATTTGAAAATCCTCTGCGGTCTTTCACGCTCTCTCACTCTGTCACCGCTCTCCCTCTGTTGCTTGCTGGTGCTAGTGTCAATGCTAGGTAGCTAATCCAGCGCACTGCTGTTCCTTAAATCCAAATCCTGGTGTTAATTATTTTTCCGCTACCGTTGTAAATAATCAGGAGGAAAATTGAGGTAAAAAAGCGAATCTTGTTTTTAAAGAGCATATGCCTGGGCCAGGACTGGAGATGAGTAACTCGAAACCCACCGTCCATTTGGATTGATGTCATCAGGGCCCGGAAAGATGGAACACTACCAAACAGAGAGCTGTGGGAGGATGGCAGAAAGCAGGAGAGGGACAGTTATATTTGTTAATTTAATCTTGTAGGCTACACATTCACAGCTAAATGCTGAATTGCAGTTTAGGCCTACTGATAATGAGAGAGAAATAAAGTACACATGACAATTAGGTTAGATTAACAAAACAAAGAAATTGATGGTGATGAAGCCAGCTTCGGACAGTTTCTTCACAACGAGACTAGTGATTCTGGCAACCCACTGGAGCTAGATGATTTTATGATAGTGATGCAGTTGGCTTGCTGGTCCTGATGTCCTCAGCCTCTCTGTAACCTGCCTGTAATGCCAGCTGATGGAGTTCGCTGGCTATCCTCAGCTCAACCTCTCTGTAGCCTGGACTTAGTAGTCCTCCACAACTACTGTGTAGCACAAATCAGTCCAGAGCATTAGCCGTTGCATCTTTTTAAATACAAACATTAGCCGGCAGCTAGCTATCTAGCTAGCCAAACCAAACAAGCAGACATGCCATCAGTTTTTCAGCTCTATGGATAAAAACAACCAAATACATCGAAACCAACACTTTTTTTTTTTAACAAAAACACTTAATCATCTATAATATGTATAAAATGTACAGAGCTCTTTTGTTTAGGCTGACTTTCGGCACCATGGCAGTTATTCAAAGCAGAGAATGGTAGCTAGGGAATTCTAGACTTCTGCTAGACTTCTGCCAGATTTAGTACGTAAAATATTTTTCATTGTGCTCCTGCATTTCTTTGTGTGCCTATATTTTCAACATAGGCGCACACGTGCTCCTTGTAAAATAAAATAATAATAAAGTCAGCGGATAGCCCTGCCCATGTTCTCATCTCCAGCTCCTCTGCTAAACATGAAACCAAAGCCTCCATGATAAAACCCCTCTTCCCCTGGCTGTCTTTTTTTCTTCCAGAGAATGAGCTCTGATCTAAGCCTCATGGCCTGCTGAATAGTGCCGTGGTGGAGGCTGCTCTCCACAGTGAGTAATTCTGCCCTAAGTGCCTGGACCAAAAGCCTTGGGAGAGGCAGAGTGCCAGGCAGCACCGGGGAATAAAGGCTCCCTCCGTCTGAAAAAGGGTTTGATCCCTGTACCTCAGACACAGCCAGCAGCCACCGTGACTGCTCCTACATTTAGATGAGATTGTGTGTCAGGGTTTCCGTTTGGCAACATTTTTATTTACTGGACATTTGAGAAATTTACCGGACGCATATGTATTAAGTGCGAAACCTGATTAGGTGTCACGAGAATTTTGCTCTCTCAATGGTTGAACTCAACTATCACTCAAACTTTGAATAATTCCCAGAGGTTGTAAGGCTCTGGTTAAACAAGAATTAGACAAAGCCCCAGTCTGCAATAGATCAGTAGTTTATTCAGAGAGCTCTACTGCTCAAGTGCCAAGCAAATCCTTTTATACACACACGTTTCTGTCGTATAACACCTCCTTTCTGTATAACAAGCATGCTTTTTGTAAGCCTGGAGATAGGTCCTAACCGTTCCCTTTGCCCTTCCTGTTATTAGTTTCAGTTGTTTGTTTGCCTCTTCTCGCCTCAACTATACCCTGCTTTTATTGCAAAATATCAACACAATGTCCTAGTCTTAAACCTATGTAATCACACACACATTATTGGATTATTGTCTTATAGCTCTATCCGAATTCACACAGTTATACAATTTCAGGGTGGAACTCTTTAGTCATTATCTTTTAACATACACATTCCTCTATCATTAGGGTGTCTACCCACGGTGCTCAGAATGACAGAAATCACATTTAGAATATGGTCATTCATGTTAACCGAACATGTAAGTTGAGGATGCAATGATGTGCGGTCCTTCTTACCAAATATATATATTTTTTTAATTTAACCTTTTATTTAACTAGGCAAGTCAGTTAAGAACAAATTCTTATTTACAATAACAGCCTACCTACAGAGTCAGCTCCTGGAGCAAATTAGGGTTAAGTGCCTTGCTCAAGGACACATCGACAGGTTTTTTCACCGGGTATTTGGTACTCGAACCAGCAACCTTTCGGTTACTGGCCCAACCCTCTAACCCCTAGGCTACCTGCCGCCCTAGATGTGCATAACTGTCCACATTTACTTTTCCTCAATCAACAAGACGAGTAAAGAACACATAAATCACTAGAAAAGTTTAAGCTACCTATTCTATTGGTCAGCTTGTTGAGAAATAAATGGCCTACTCCAAACAGACTCTGAGACAGATGTGAGACGATGGATCCCAAATTCATACAACCAGTAGGCCTAGGCTACATTAAAAAACATTTAAGCAATGAGTCTGATGCAACAGATTCAAACGTTTAGCTTAATGTTGATAAACTATTATTTCTTCAACTCAGGATCTCGGGCCTCTTTCTAGAGCTCCGACTTTCCGACCTGAAGATCACCTCATATTTTTCAGAGTTCCCAGTTGTCTTAAAAGAACAACAAGATGCTGCAGCAGCTCTTGCGCTGTCTGACATATTTTCCATACAAAGGCTCTAAAAATAAAAATGTATTTTACACTAAATTATGCAAATTAACCTAATATACCAATAAACCTGATGTATTTCCATCAATGAAAAGGCTAAAAAACTTTTTCTCAATGGGATTCTTTATTCTCCCGGAGCCAGTGCCAATTTTATTTGACAAAAAACCTGTGTCGGCCTGTTTTACTATACTTCAGAGAACTAGAAGTCCTCACAAGAATAGTAAACCAAGGCCGGTCCTCACAAGGAAAACGGCTATTTTAGGGTTAGGGAAAATAGGATTTTGATTGAGAATCAATTGGTCCTCACAAGTATAGTAAAACGTGTGTGTGTGAGTAGGCTAGGGGATAAAAACATCTGAGATGTACAATAGTGGTTCACTTAGGCCATAGTTAGGCCTAATGGATTCTCTGAAGCTGTGTGAAAAAGCCACAAGCCCTGTTTTTTTTCTATTGAAACATCCTGGTATTAACAAATTGCACAGACAGACTGCCCTCTCTTTACCCCAGCATTATGGGACAATTAGGTAATTACTGGGATTGGGTGGTATCCAGATTTCCATACCTTCAAATCGTGCCTGTGCCATCCCGGGATATACAGTATTACTAGTAGGGCTGGGCAGTATACCGTATTTTACTTCTATAACGGTATTTGAATGTTTTGGTTTGTTAAATGTGATGTCAGTTTTTATAGTTTACTTCACTACTTCAGTCATCTCTCTCCACTATTTCATTCCATGCCGCTTTCCACACAGACCTAGCCACGCCCCCTGTCACTCAAGCAGCGCATTTGTTGTTCCTCGACCACAAGACACTTGCGTTCAGTCTGCATGGACAATGCAGCACATGCAACAATGACACTTAGTTTGTGTTAATTGTTAGCCGCTAATGCGAATAGCTAGCTAGCTAGCTAGCTAATAAATGTACTGAGTAAGAGCAAACATGTTTAGCTATACAGCCTGATAATACCAGTGATGGTGTAGACCTAAATCAGCATGCAACAGTATCTTCTAAATCAAAACAACATTAAATGTAGCCAAATATTATAGGGTCCCCTAGGAAACACTTATCAACACTTTAGTTCCTACCCTGTCACAATAACTCCTCCGTGGCATTATCATTCTTTCTCATGTCAACCAACACTGTATTCAAAGTGCCCACTATTATATTCTAACTATAGATTTAGAATAATCGTTTCTATTTACATGATTCCAACAGTTCACCTGAGTGGTTAAAGAAAGTGTGGCAGTGTGGAAATGATCTCAATTGAGTGCAGGAAATGCAGAAAATGATAAGTGCTGAAATTTGTTTTGGTTGAAGTTGAATTAAACAGTATAAAACAATCAGAATGGAGAAAGACCCATTGAAATCACTTAGTGTATGTGTTGCCACCCTAGGGTTACGCACTCATCATAAAGCAAATTAAGAACTTTTGTTATTCAAAAATATAAAATACGGTCCAATTTCTTTTAAATACCGTGATATATTTTGGCCATGTCGCCCAGCCCTAATTACCGGTAGTGCACACAAAGGGCGCTGTTTTCTTTCTTCCCAAACGTAACAAAATCCCCCAAAACATCACTTACCAGAATACTAACAAAATGCTAAAAAGTACTAAGGAATTCTCATAGCGGATGCTAGGTAAATGCTAACGAGCGTATGCAAACATTTACTACTAGGACAGACAACCCAGCTCAAAGTTATGCAAGTATCTCGAAATGCAGTTTGCAGCGAGTGTGTGTGTGTGTGTGTGTGTATATATGTGTGTGTATATATATGAATGTGTGTGTGTGTGTGTATATATATGTGTATATACAGTGGGGAGAACAAGTATTTGATACACTGCCGATTTATGCAGGTTTTCCTACTTACAAAGCATGTAGAGGTCTGTAATTTTTATCATAGGTACACTTCATCTGTGAGAGACGGAATCTAAAAGAAAAATCCAGAAAATCACATTGTATGATTTTTAAATAATTAATTTGCATTTTATTGCATGACATAAGTATTTGATCACCTACCAACCAGTAAGAATTCCAGCTCTCACAGACCTGTTAGTTTTTCTTTAAGAAGCCCTCCTGTTCTCCACTCATTACCTGTATTAACTGCACCCGTTTGAACTCGTTACCTGTATAAAAGACACCTGTCCACACACTCAATCAAACCGACTCCAACCTCTCCACAATGGCCAAGACCAGAGAGCTGTGTAAGGACATCAGGGATAAAATTGTAGACCTGCGTATGGCTGGGATGGGCTACAGGACAATAGGCAAGCAGCTTGGTGAGAAGGCAACAACTGTTGGCGCAATTATTAGAAAATTGAAGAAGTTCAAGATGACGGTCAATCTCCCTCGGTCTGGGTCACCATGCAAGATCTCACCTCGTGGGTCATCAATGATCATGAGGAAGGTGAGGGATCAGCCCAGAACTACACGGCAGGACATGGTCAATGACCTGAAGAGAGCTGGGACCACAGTCTCAAAGAAAACCATTAGTAACACACTGCGCCGTCATGGATTAAAATCCTGCAGCGCACGCAAGGTCCCGCTGCTCAAGCCAGCGCATGTCCAGGCCCATCTGAAGTTTGCCAATGACCATCTGGATGATCCAGAGGAGGAATGGGAGAAGGTCATGTGGTCTGATGAGACAAAAACAGAGCTTTTTGGTCTAAACTCCACTCGCCGTGTTTGGAGGAAGAAGAAGGATGAGTACAACCCCAAGAACACCATCCCGACCGTGAAGCATTGAGGTGGAAACATCATTCTTTGGGAATGCTTTTCTGCAAAGGGGACAGGACGACTGCACCGTATTGAGGGGAGGATGGATGGGGCCATGTATCGCGAGATCTTGGCCAACAGCCTCCTTCCCTCAGTAAGAGCATTGAAGATGGGTCGTGGCTGGGTCTTCCAGCATGACAACGACCCGAAACACACAGCCAGGGCAACTAAGGAGTGGCTCCGTAAGAAGCATCTCAAGGTCCTGGAGTGGCCTAGCCAGTCTCCAGACCTGAACCCAATAGAAAATCTTTGGAGGGAGCTGAAAGTCTGTATTGCCCAGCGACAGTCCCGAAACCTGAAGGATCTGGAGAAGGTCTGTATGGAGGAGTGAGCCAAAATCCCTGCTGCAGTGTGTGCAAACCTGGTCAAGAACTACAGGAAACGTATGATCTCTGTAATTGCAAACAAAGGTTTCTGTACCAAATATTAAGTTCTGCTTTTCTGATGTATCAAATACTTATGGCATGCAATAAAATGCAAATTAATTACTTAAAAATCATACAATGTGATTTTCTGGATTTTTGTTTTAGATTCCGTCACTCACAGTTGAGCACCTATGATACAAATTACAGACTTCTACATGCTTTGTAAGTGGGAAAACCTGCAAAATCGTCAGTGTATCAAATACTTGTTCTCCCCACTGTATATATATGTGTGTGTGTATGTAACAACGATGGAGGCCAATATATTCTTGGAGACCTTCAATGCTGTGCCTCGACACAGCTTTATGGACAATTCCTTTAACCTCATTGCTTGTTTGTTTTTTCACTGACATGCACTGTCAACTGTGGGACCTTATATGGACAGGTGTGTGCCTTTCCAAATCATGTTCAATCAACTGAATTTACCACCGGTGGACTCAAATCAAGTTGTAGAAACATCTCAAGGATGATCAATGGAAACAGGATTGACCTGAGCTCAATTTCAAGTCTCATAGCAAAGGGTCTGAATACTTATGTAAATAAGGTATTTCTTGTTTTTTATTTGTTCTCCATTTTTCAAAAATGTCAACCTGTTTTCGCTTTGTCATTATGGGGTATTGTGTGTAGTTTGAGGGTGAAAAATACATATTTAATACATTTTAGAATAAGGATGTATTGTCACAAATTGGAAAAGTCAAAGGGTCTGAATAGTTTCCGAATGCACTGTATATAGCTAGTGAATTTCATACAAGTGTAACTTGGTTACCTCACTTAAGATGCGCTGCATGAGTGACCTCAAGAAGCTCCCATTTTGTTTCTTTGTAAACTAACACACGTGGCTGGCTCAAACTGCTGTTTTGGGAAACTAGTACCGTTAAGCAACAAAATTAAAAATCTTCATAATGAAAAAGAATCAAACAGGCAAAATGAACACTATCTGCTTTATCTTTTACCTATTGCACAAGTTGACTGCAGGTATTTATTTAAAAAGTACTAGCTAATATTCAAATCCCCAAAAATGTATTTTATCAGAATGCTAACAAAATGCTAACAAGTACTAAGGAATCCTCATAGACCACGCTAACTAAATTCTAACGAGTGCATTGCTAACATTTGTGCAGTTTCTGACCTAAACTATACAAGTAACTCAAACACTATACAGTTTGCTGCGTGCACAAAACAAATATTAACAAGCTAACCATTTTGCAAACTAGCTACTAAATGAACAAACCAAATGCACAACTGCAGAGCATTTATCACATTTTAGAATGTTAACTTAATATTTTTATGTCTTCCTTACAAACGTTTAGTTGTGAATCCCATATTGTAATTAGATCACCTGGTCTCTTGACGTTGTGTACTTGTAAACAAACACCACATGTCTGGGGACTACCATAAGCTAAATAATGTGACAGATGAAATAAAGAAAACAATGTTCTTTATCGCCTAACGTATTTAACAAATTGACTGCAAGTATTTATTCAAAGTAGCTACAAATATTACATTTATAAAACATTTAAAAAACTTGAAAAATAGTTATGTTTTTTAAAAACAGTCCCGTGGCTTTTTCCAAATAACCCGGTAAATGGTATATACAGTGTACCGCCCAAGCCTAGTAATTACATTGTGGTGCAGACTTGACAATCTTTTTTCGTAGACCGGCTGCAAGTGTTTTAGCATTACCATGGCTACACTCTGTTGCCTCCGTTATGCCAGTCAGTGTTTCCATGGTTAATGTTATTTTCCTAGATACGGCCAGCGTTCTGCCGTTACCATGGCTTTTGTCACAGACAGAGCACCAAACGTTCCTTGAACAATGGAAGATGACATGCTATTGGTAGGGGCTAATGAAAGCAGGAAGTGATTATGATGATGCACATAGCATCGAATAGCCCCCGCGATATGCAGCTATTCAGGGAAGTCAGGAACAACTACACACAGTCAGTTAGAAAAGCAAAGGCCAGCTTTTTCAAACAGAAATTTGCTTCCTGTAGTACTAACTCCAAAAAGTTCTGGGACACTGTAAAGTCCATGGAGAATAAGAGCACCTCCTCCCAGTTGCCCACTGCATTGAGGCTCGGAAACACTGTTACCACCGATAAATCCACGATTATCGAAAATTTCAATAAGCATTTTGCTACGGCTGGCCATGCTTTCCACCTGGCTACCCCTACCCCGGCCAACAGCTCTGTACCCCCGGCAGCTACTTGCCCAAGCCCCCCCCGCTTCTCCTTCACCCAAATCCAGACGGCTGATGTTCTGAAAGAGCTGCTAAATCTGGACCCCTACAAATCTGCTGGGCTAGATAATCTGGACCCTCTCTTTCTGAAATTATCAGCCAAAATTGTTGCAACACCTATCACTAGCCTGTTCAACCTCTCTTTCGTATCGTCTGAGATCCCTAGAGATTGGAAAGCTGCCGCGGTCATCCCCCTCTTCAAAGGAGGAGACACTCTAGACCCAAACTGTTATAGACCAATATCCATCCTGCCCTGCCTTTCTAAAGTTTTCGAAAGCCGAGTTAACAAACAGATAACTGACCACTTCGAATCCCACCGTACCTTCTCTGCTATGCAATCTGGTTTCCGAGCTGGTCATGGGTGCACCTCAGCTACGCTCAAGGTACTGAACGATATCATAACCGCCATCGATAAAAGACAGTACTGTGCAGCTGTCTTCATCGACCTGGCCAAGGCTTTCGACTCTGTCAATCACTGCATTCTTATTGGCAGACTCAACAGCCTTGGTTTCTCAAGTGACTGCCTTGCCTGGTTCTCTAACTACTTTGCAGACAGGGTTCAGTGTGTCAAATCGGAGGGCCTATTGTCCGATCCTCTGGCAGTCTCTATGGGGGTGCCACAGGGTTAAATTCTTGGGCCAACCCTTTTCTCTATATACATCAACGATGTCGCTCTCGCTGCTGGTGACTCTCTGATCCATCTCTATGCAGATAACAACACCATTCTGTATACAGCTGGCCCCTCTTTGGACACTGTGTTTACTAACCTTCAAACAAGCTTCAATGCCATACAACACTCCTTCCGTGGCCTCCAACTGCTCTTAAACGCTAGTAAAACTAAGTGCATGCTTTTCTATCGAACGCTGCAAGCACCCGCCCACCGGACTATCATCACTACTCTCGACGGGTCCGAATTAGAATACGTGGACACCTACAAATACCTAGGCATCTGGTTAGACTGTAAACTCAACTTCCAGACTCACATCAACCATCTCCAATCCAAAATTAAATCCAGAATTGGCTTCCTATTTCGCAACAAAGCCTCCTTCACTCATGCTGCCAAACATGCCCTTGTAAAACTGACTATCCTACCGATCCTTGATTTCGGCGATGTCATTTACAAACTAGCCTCCAACACTCTACTTAGCAAATTGGATGTAGTCTATCACAGTGCCATCCGTTTTGTTACCAAAGCCCCATACACTACCCACCACTGCGACCTGTATGCTCTCGTTGGCTGGCCTTCATTATATATTCGTCGCCAAACCCACTGGCTCCAGGTCATCTATAAGTCTTTACTAGGTAAATCCCCGCCCTATCTCAGCTCACTGGTCACTATAGCAACACCCACCCGTAGCATGCGCTCCAGCAGGTATATCTCACTGGTCACCCCCAAAGCCAACACCTCCTTTGGCCGCCATTCCTTCCAGTTCGCTACTGCCAATGACTGGAACGAATTGCAAAAATCATTGAAGCTAGAGGTTCCTATCTCCCTCACAAACTTTAAGCATCAGCTGTCAAAGCTGCTTATCGATCACTGCACCTGTATATAGCCCTTCTGTAAATAGCCCACACTACTGCCTCATCCCCATATTTATTTTTGTTATTTTCACAAATCTTGCACTCCAGTATCTCTATTTGCACATCATAATTTGCACATCCTTCATTCCTGTGTTAATGATGATAATCTGTAATTTATTTCACCACTATGGCCTATTTATTGTCCTACCTCCTAACCTTACTGCATTTTGCACTACATTTTGCACTCTGTATATAGATTTTCTATTGTGTTTTTGACTATGTTTGTTTACTGTGTAACTCTGTGTTGTTTTCGTCGCACTGCTTTGCTTTGTCTTGGCCAGGTCGCAGTTGTAAATGAGAACTTGTTCTCAACTGACCTACCTGGTTAAATAAAGGTGAAATAAAAATAAAAATGACTGGAGGCACTAATCAGGAAGGTGGATGCGATTTGCTCTGGTCGGATGAAGGGAACAGAAACGTTAGCTGAGGCAGGCTTGATTGAGGGGGCTTGGATTCATGTCTTTGTTACGGTAATTGAGTCAGACAGATGTTGACATGCTCATAAGAGAGGGAGAGATTTTGTTTTTGTGCGCCCATTAGGCCCGGTGCTGTATAGTAATGCCGTATTATTGGTTTTTCAAGTTGTCACCCTGGCCTTTTCGTCTCACTGAAAACACCTTCTCATTTCACGTTGCCGTGCCCCACACACACGTAAAAGACCGCTAAGCTCTTTAGTCAGTCAGTGAACATTATAATCCACTAAATATCATATTTGAATGCATGTTTTGCAAGGGCATACTTATAGATGCATATGACTCCAGCCCTTTGGTGGGTTAGAAATGCCAGTACAGTGTGTCTATCCGGACTGAGTAAGTTCTAAACACACGCACAAACCTCATCACTGTGTAAACACATTTCCTATCAATTAAAGTCTGCAGACAGACATGCACATCAACATAAATGTTTTGAGGCCAGGGTTAATGTAAGTAGTGTGGAGCTGTTATTTTGGTCCTGGGGACTGGATAGGCCCACATCAAGGGAACCGTATGGTTATGAAATTCAACAGAGGATCGCTGTGTCTATGCTGGGAGCCAGTTGACTGTGAATGAAGGGTAATTAATCTAAAATGCCTGTCTGTCTTGGTGAGTTAAAGGCTCTGCATGATCTATCTGACGTCTGCATTGGCCGTGCAGTATTTACGGTGATACGGGCTCTGCAGAAGTCAGGGAATTCATACTTGCACTTTGCAGAGCAGCGCATTGCTGTTGTGAAGGAAGTTGTCAAGGAGTTTGTTTATACAGGACCTCTCGCCCCCACCTACCGTCAACCAATCATGTCAATATGGAGCTATACAGAGCCCTCCGCATTGTTACAACAGCTCTCTCTCCCTCTCTGGGGCTCAGGCTGTACTGTGTGGCAGTTGCTCTAATGCACTTTGACTCACGGCTGTCTTCTATCTGTCCTGTTCTCTCTCTCTTACACACATCTAACATATCTAATATATTCTAGAACCGCAAGAGAACAGGAATCAAGAGGACTGTTTATTGTCAAGGCTTTCGATTCCTTTCTATTTATTTTTCCACAGTAGGCTATATATGGACCTAGGCAATAAGCCTTGACCATGTGGCCAAGATCTTTACTTTATGTTGTTATACAATGTTTGATGTCATTTACTTCCTGGCTGTGTTGTAACCTGTGAGCTGACGTCCTTTGTCTCTTTAGAGAGGAGGAGGAAAGCCTGCGAAATAAGATCCGAGCGGACCACGAGCTGGCGCTGCAGGAGGCCAAGGAGAAGTTGAGGAAGTCCCGGGACGAGCTGCGGGCTGAGATCCAGACGGAGAAGAGTAAGGTGGTGGAGGACCTGAAGAAGAAGGAGAGGCCCAAGCCGTTACCGCTGGTCCCCATGCCGAAGCTGGTGGGGGTCAACGATGGAGACCCCGGGGAGCCTGACGTCAAGGAGAAACGAGACAAGATCAGAGAGGTGAGAGGGAGAATGGTCTTGGTGGTAACTAGGGTATTTCCTGTGTGTGTGTCTTTTGCCTGCCCCTCTTTTACTGTCTTTCAGCGAAGTCCTTTGTCTTGTTCTGATCGTGCAGTGACAGGCCGAGCCAACCTGAGACTGCTTTCCTTTCCCCCATCCATCCATTCTCCTAGATAATTACCTTGTATAATCCCTTTCTGAACCCAATTTGAAGTCAGAACACTTACTGCGGAACAGGGCCAGCCCATTCACTCTAAACCTGCCTTTGTCATCCAACCTGACGTTTGTTCCCACATAATTATAATTCAAAGTGTGCTGTTATATCTCTATAGAACACGGGCTGACTGTCATCAATGGCAATGTTTTAATCACAAGGAGGGAGGATGGCTATTTGTGTCGCGCTGTTGCAAAATGTTGCGCTTTTATTTACTTGTGTGTTTTGCAGTCACGACTTGTTTAACAGAATGAAAATGAGGCACACCATCTGTCCAACCAAAAACATCACTGTACATCCCTGCTCTGTGTCTACTTGGAAGTGTAGTGTAGCAAGCCACTAGCCAGGTCAGTGCCCTATGATCTGTGGAGACACAAGGATCACTTATGGGTTCATGTAGCTACTCCTCAAAGTAGGGCGGCTATCATGCTGTCATGTCATGTCACTGGGTCTTGAAAAAGGTCTCTGACAGAAACGTCAACACAATAAAGTACAGGTACTGTACTGCAAAATTCTGGTAACGTTCCCAAAATGTCCTGGTTTTCCACAAATTCTGTTCGCAGGATTGTTGGATTTCCTGCTTATTCCTCACAATTCCAGGAATCTTCCAACCAGGATTTCGGGAAAACCGGGGACTTTTGAAAAGTCAACGGAATTTTGCAACCCTATTCTGAGGGGATACTGTGTGTAATTTTCACTCAGCCTTTGTCCCAAGAATTTGAACCCTCTTCAAAGTTCAGGTTCCAACCATATACCATACTGTATAGCCACCGCCATATTCATATATTCTATAGGGACCAGAGCAGACATGCTAGCCCTCCATTAGCTTGAAAAGAGGGCACTATTCCCCTCCACTTTGGTTATGAAAGGGCTGGTCATGCAGCCGTTAGGCTTTTGTCATGAGAAAGGTGAAGGGTCCTTTTGAGGTGGGGGAAACAAAGAAAAAATGGGGGGGGGGGGGGGGTGACTTCTCGTGTCACATGCACTTTTCCAGAACTTTTGCAATGGTTGAGATGCAGTTATTTGATAGAGAGAAAAATAGGGGTCTTTGGTAGTTTAGTATTATAGCATTGCAGTGTTTGTAGAAAAAAATAGGAAAAGATGTGTTGTACTGCATTTTATTAGAATTTGTTTGCGTGAATGATTTCTTACTGAAATTATTTGACTAGAAATTATTCAATTATCACAGTTGGGCGAGTGGCTATAGTTATCAAATTGATTTTTAATCCTATTTTTAGTGGAACTGTTCACCGATTACCAATATCTGCTGAAGTGTATAATAATAATAATAATAATAATAATAATAATAATAATAATAATAGCTGGAATAAACATGTTTTTAAAAGCCCTACAAAAATACTCATAAAATTTGAGCACGAAACATTCATTTGGAAGCTAATCAAGTATATCATTCCTGTACAGTATGATTTATGGAAGATGGTCATTAAATAATAACAGTAGGAATAAACAACATTGCAGATTAATTCAAAATTATTATTATTGAATTTGTGACCTTAAAGATTTGGAGCACCAAAATTTAGGACCAGAAAGACTACATTTTCTTATGGAAAAACCTTTACTCTATTAAAAGGAGGATAAACTGCACTGATTCCAGCAAAATGCCTCTGAAGACAGCAGCTGGACAACAACGACAGGGCACATTTTCAATGTATTATTATTTAGCTATGTTTTCATTGATTGTAGGGCTGTAGCCACTGAATTCTGGTAGTTGTCACTTGAAAGGAAAAACATCACAAAATGTGCCCCTCTCGCCCCAAGCGTTGCCTCAGTGAACGGTCCTTGCTATCTGGGTTCCTTGATGTCCCTACCCCATTGAAGTAAACATTTTAAATTGTTACTTTAAGGTTTGGCTTAGGTAAGGGTAACGTTAGGGTTTAGGGTGGTGTCCCAAGGATTCCAGATGGCACTAACCCTCAAGCACTCTCATACAGCTAGTTCGCTGAGCACTCGTCATGGAAATGGGAGTGACAACCCATACATCAAAACGTAGCTGCGAATCGCTACTTTTGAACCTGCTGGTTTTTTTTGTCTCTGAAAACATGAATGACAGAGCTTGAGGAATAACCTTCGCAAAGCGCAAATTTAACGCACCACATTTCGCAGGCTTCACTAAAGGGCTGTAACGTTAACGTTACCACAGAGTTGAAAGTGCTTAATACGGCACTTACTTTACATTTGGGCATAGCATCCATTGTTTGTCACGACAACCAACACCCTACCATGGCACTTCATGTAAGAGCACATGGCCAGTGGACATTTTTTGCATTTTATTGAACTGTCAAGCTATCTACGCAGCACCCACCGTAGATATACTGGCTATGGCCATGTAAAGAGCGCCCTCTTCAGCACAGATAATTCGCGTTTTTCCTCATCTCATATCTGTCCTTTTAGGTGGATTAAATACATCTGTAAAAGGCTGATATCGGCCGATCATTGCAGTCAGCCGATAAATCGGTCGGCCTCTAGTGTTAGTCCCCATGGAGTTGGGTACTGTGACTGTAAAATCCAGAGAAATCGATAGCTAAAGCAGGCCTTTTAAAATGGGATCTAAATGGTGGCTGTACAGAGATGTATGGGCCTGTAAAGATAGCACTCAGATGGAGATGTGGAGAACAGGATGAGAACCCCCCCCTTTCTTTGTCCTCTCCATCGCTTTCTATATATATATATATATATATATATATATATATATATATATATATATATATATATATATATATATATATATATATATATATATATATGTGTATGTATGTGTAATATATATATGTGAGCAATCCCCACAGTGCATGGCAGATGTCCCTGTGATCTTAATGTGATCCATACAACACACACTCCAATAGTGTGTATGTGTGGAGCTTGGACGATAAACCGAAAATTGCCTTCCACTTACCGAAGCATTTTGCTACACGTTTGTCACACTTTATTTGGATAGTCCGGATAGTCCAATTGTAGATGCTTTACAGATGGTCATACTATCAACAACTATCTGTTGATAAGCAGCTGTGTGCTAAGATTAAGTTTAGAATAGGTTTAGGTTTAGGATAAGGGTTAAGGTTTGAGTTAGTAGATAGTTGAAATGTTACTGATAGACCATCTACAAATAGACTATCCGATTAAAGTGTTACCCCACGTTTTGTCAACAATAATACAGTATATGCATTATGTTAATTCCTGCCATGAAAGTATCTGCCTGTTTCGCTGCTGGCTCTCACTTCCTCTCCCCGCCCCGGCTGTGCGCACGGAGGAGGGAGAGATGCATTCTGAAAGGCACAAGCGTATGACCGTTGCTCCGAATGCAACCACTGTTTTAGAGAATAGTCACATCTTTCTGTGAGTATATAATAATTTGTCACCTCTTACTATTAAGTTCATGGCACCAATTTACAACCAGAGTAGGCTGTGTAGTACGGTTTTTATGCACCCGCGGAGCTGAATGGAGCGCGCCTTTTGCAGTGAATAGGTCTACATCAGGGATGGGCAACTTGGGTCGGGGCTACTTAAAATTGGAACTCATCATGAAGGACCACGGTGGCTCGCAGGGTCTGCGCACCCACATCCCATAACCACGCATGCAGTCAGAGCTGGCCCTAGCCAATTGGGGTCCATATATTAAATGTAGTATTTTAGCTCCCCTCTTGACAGCGAATACATTTTTCCCATAGGGCGGCGCACAATTGGCCCAGCGTTGTCCGAGTTTGAAATAGCTTAGGCCTACTTTTTGAATCGTATGCTACCGTCTGTTGTCTTGCTTGGCACAACATGTTTTTGGTCTAGAGCACTGCCGCTAATGTAAAGTAACTGTCCATTAAAGAAAAATGTTTGTTGTATTTATCTAGCAAAATAGTTACATTTATTGCGATATGACTTTTGAGTTGATTATTCCCCCAAAAATAGTTTTCACTAATTTATCATTATTGCACATTTTTTTCACATTTATCACGATATGGATTATAAAAAAATGTTTTATCCCCCAGCTCGTGTGTGTGTGTGTGTGTGTGTGTGTGTGTGTGTGTGTGTGTGTGTGTGTGTGTGTGTGTGTGAATATCACACATCTCCTCTAGCACCCTACACTCACTCTAACAGGGTGGAATGACAATTATTTCTCATAGGGTTCACATCCAAAGCGCTATAGTCTAGTTCAATTGATATGTATCTGTTTTTAAGGATGAACATTTCTCATCACCATTTGGTACTATTTGTGAAACAGAAAAATCAGCATGTGTATAGAGAATAAATAAATTAGAATTAAAAAAAAAAAAAAAGATCCATTCCCCACAGCACTATGCCATAGGCCCATTTCCACATCTAACACGACTCTCCACAGATTCATCTCAGAGAGCCAATCTAGATTTCTGCTCTGTGTGAAACACACTGTAATAAACTATGGCTATCTGATACAGCCCTATATCCCCAGAAGAGAAACACTACATGGTGACTAGAATCCATGATTCTTGAGAATTTAGACCTCTATACATTATGTATGGTATGGATGTCATGGATCTATATTTCAACAGTATCCTCTGCTAGAATACATCTCTGAATATGTATGAGTTGGTAAGTAGGGCTGGCACTGTTACCGTATAACAGACAGTTATGGATGACTACCATCATGAAATAAAGTAAAGTCTTAACTGTTTTTAATAACTTCAATCAATTTTTAGGGGGGGGGGTAACGAACAGCTGTCTGAAGGCAGGACGGCCGGACATTTGTGTTTCTGCTATAACATGGACTGTACAACATGATTCAACTTTGTTCCTTGCTGAAGTATGCGGTGAGGAGAGGAGAGAATATGCATATTTATTTCATATCCAGACAGTTATTACGGTGGCAGCAGTCATTTGACCGCCACTGCCCTATTTGTAAGTGTAGACTTGTGTTTGGCAACATGACTCCATGACCGTTTTGCTGTCGTTTAGCACATCTCCTATATGGAAATATGGGGGAAAGAAAGAGGTGGTGAAAAGACATGTATTCAAGGCTAACCACAGCAGCTAAATGCTAAGTATAAGCCTAACGAGCAGCGTGGTGCTAGGTTTGATTAGCGCTGTGCTGACGAGAGTGTGACGGAGAAACTACTGTAGAAGAGGATAAGACAGACCCACAATGGCGCTCACCTCAGGACTGTTGCCACAGTAGCTCACCTCAGTGTTGTCTCTTGTGGTGTTTGAACAGATTAAATGGAAGCATGGAAAATGATTTATCCTTCCTGGATTAGCTTGAGCGCATGGAGAGCGGTAGAAACGGAGAGAGGCTTTGTGTTGCATGTCGTCATCCTTCTGCCTGCATGTGTCCAGGGGTTTGACTGCTTCACAATTGTTTTAATAATTCTGACTGTGTGACACTGAGCGGTGTGTGTTTGAGAAAAGGCAGGAGGCTGCACGCAAGAGATCACCTTGGTACACATATGTTTACTGGTTCATTTCTGCTGCCCCTTGACGTAATGTTCTCCCCATTGTATAGTATTTCTACTTCCCTGACCCAGGCAATCTCGTCATTATGATGTAATAATCCATTTAGCATCCTTTCAACCAAAAATAAGCAGTACTATGATGTAATAATCCATTTAGCATCCTTTCAACCAACAATAAGCAGTACTGGGAAATGGGAAAGGATTGTGATGTCCATGCCCTCTCTGTGTATGCATGCCTTTGAAACTCTCAATGACAGGAGAACTCTCCAGTTCTGTGCCCAACTGGCGCAGTGGTCTAAGGCACTGCATCTCAGTGCTAGAGGCGTCACTACAGACAACCTGGTTCGAATCCAGACTGTATCACAACCGGCCGTGATTGGGAGTCCCGTGTTTTTGGCTTGGGATACTGGGAGCCCTGTGGGGAGAGGACTGGGGACCACAGGGACCAGTTCAGTGCCAGGATCATGGCTGAGTATATGCCCAGCATAGGAAGCGAGAAAGAAGGAGCGAGGGAGAGGGCATAATGGTGCACACGGTACTCAAGGTCAGAGAGACTGGGAGAGAAAGAGGGAGGCAGAACACCAGTTAATATTATTCCAAAGAACAGTCACAGCAAGGTCAGGAGAATGTGCCCAGGGAGGTTAAGAGCATGGTCATTCATTTGAAGGCAAAGCTTCTCAACTAAAAAGGTGACTCTAATATTGTAGTACTACCCAAACTTGTTCACCTGACTGCCCCTGGCTGTGATTTGGTATTCTGACAGGGTTGTAATTCCTGGACCCACCACTTGTTGTGCTTCCACATTCATTCATTGTGACTGGGTCTGAAACCACAATGAGTGTTCTAAGTGGCTAGATCGGTGTGAGAGGACCATATGTTACAATGGAGCAGCAGCCGTATCATCCTCTTATTTGTTAGGACCCGCCGCTAAGAGCTGTTAAAGGGGCCTATCTAAGCTACTTTACTGTCTTTTAAAAGCAGTTTGTCACCCGGGCTGCCTGGGTGTCATGAATGTATTTACAGTGTAGCGCTAATCTGTCACATTTTCACTGCCCTCGTGCATCTTGTGAAGGGCCGTCCTTTAGAGTAGATAGGATCCGTCCGAGGGGGAGGATGGAGGCAGGTTTTTTAAATCAATCAGGCTGACTCCAGAGGTTACCCAGGGCAGCCTATTCATAACTCCAGACACAGCTTCCCAAATCTCAAAGCACCGCAGCTCCCCTCGCCTTTCAAGCTAAGCTGATTTTTCAACAATAGCAGCAGCCTAGAAGAAATGGTCCTGCTCCCTCAGCAGCACTGCGACTCCCATGGATTTATGAATATTTTGCAGCAGGTGTGACTTACAGGGCAGGGTGCAGTGGTGGGGGGTAGCTTCCGCTGTATGAATCACCCGGTGGTGATGGTTAAGGGCAGGCTGTGTCCTGACAGACCCGGGCGGGATGCGGGACATAGATGCCTGGTGAGCCAGGCTTTGGCTGTCATTGTGAAGGTCAGAGCAGAGATCCTAGCGGGCTATGTTTCCCAGAACGGGAGACAAGAAGGCAGAGGGAGCACTGGCCAGCCGCACTGCGGACCTCTGAGTTTATAGGCTGTCCACCCACGTCCCCGTCCTCTTCCGCTGGCCTGAGCTATGCAGAAACAGGAAATAGTCCAGGAAACAACAGCTTCTGGTCTAATCTGTGGGTGGGGGTGCTACTCAGATTTTTAGGCAACATTCAACTGGATCAAGGAAGGACCTGTTCCGTCACACTATCTATACCTGCTCTTGTCTTTTTCTGTTTACGTCTTTGTCTAGCTCTCGCTCTCTTTCTATCCCTCTTCATCTCTCCCTTCCCTCTTTGGTGTGCTTCTCTCCAGTCCTGGCCTTGCTTTGCTCCAGTCCTGGCCTTGCTTCTCCAGGAAGTGGTCCAAGAGAAGTGATTTACTCTAAGACGATGTCACACTCAAGGTTCTCTGCAATGGTGCCCTGTGGAAAAGTGATCAGCCGGGGAAATAATGTCAGCCCACTACAAGCAACGTCACGCTCCTCCTCCAAAACATATTCCTTCCACATCATTGTGTACATATATCAGAACTGGTTATGAATATCTGTCAGCCATTCTCCAGGAATGTTAATAATATAAAATCTGCTGTTCTCATCAACTCCCAAGAGCTGGAGAGATATACACATCTCAGTGATGGTGGACGGACAGAGAGAGAGAGGAGGGCAGGGATTTTTATCTCGTCCTGGCTGACCTTAATAACACTTGGCCACTCTCTGGGACTGGAGTCCGTTCCAAGGTTGGGCATATAATGTGGCATGATTAATACATGGTAGGTCTACACCCCTACATATTAAAATGAGAGAGGAGGTGGCCCAATCGACAAAATCAGGCCCAATCCTCTCTGGGCAGAGGGAGATGGGTTTATATATTAACCACCTCCTTGCTACTAAAGGCAGACATTGGTCCACACCATGATATATAGTGGGTAGAAATGACTACGTAATTATCCTGGTGTGTATATGAACATTGTCAACATAAGCAATGTCAGCGCAAGACGAAGACCGCATGACCTCCGCTAGACAGACCAATATAATTATGGTTATTTAATGAATGATTGTATCCATTGGGACTTAGTTAGCGCAGGCTATATCCAGTATACACTGAGTGTGCCAAACATTAGGATCACCTTCCTACTATCATTGTAAATAATAATTTGTTCTTAACTGACTTTCCTAGTTAAATAAAGGTTAAATACATTTTTTAAATTTTTAAATAATTGAGTTGCACCCCCTTTTGCCCTCAAAACAGACTCAATTCGTTGGGGCATGGACTCTACCAAGTGTCGAAAGCGTTCAACAGGGATGCTGGCCCATGTTGACTCCAATGCTTCCCACAAATTTGTCAAGTTGGCTGGATGTCCTTTTGGTGGTGGACCATTTTTGATACACACGGGAAACTGTTGAGCGTGAAAAACCCAGCAGGGTTGCAATTCTTGACACACAAACCAGTGCGCCTGGCACCTACTACTATAACCTGTTCAAAGGCACTCAAGTCTTTTGCTGCAGAGAGAATCACCAGTTACCATGTTCAAACCAACATAGCCAGAACCATAAGGTTGGCTGTGAGTTTCTTACACAGTTTGTGTGCTTGTCTTCATAATCTCTGTGGCTCGTGGGTTTCAGTTAACAGACACTAAGCACCCCCACCGCAAGCTGTCGTTTCCCTCCGCTCCCCTCACCAAGCGATGGCTGCTAACCGACAAGTAGAACGCCTCTAACAGTCATTGGGAATACAAGCCAAGAGTAGAGAAGGCCAATGGAGCACAAAATTAACATCGGGAGGATAAGGCAGCCACTGACAGAGGAGAGGGAGACTGAGGGTTCTCAATGTGGTCTGTTTAGCTACTAGACTGTTGGAGAGTGGCACTTTTATAGTGTGGTGGTGGGAGAGATATGGGATGGGGCTTGATAGAAGTTGAATGTTTTGAAAATATTCTAATGTAAAAGGGCAGAACACATACATAATAGTTTTGGATGTTTAAGAATGAATGCCAACCGAAGCTTGATTTATGTTTATTAGACAGACCTGTTGTTTTATTTTCTGTATTTCTACTCTTGAGTCTATGTTGAAATTGCCAGCAAACTGATTAACTGAAAAACTTGATGAGTTGGAAATATACACGTAAGATTCCATTGCTGATCACCTCCCTTCTCTCCATCTGTCTCCACTGTCTACCTGGATGCATCTCCGATGCCTAATTCCCGGGCTGAGCTCTGTTGGGAACGCAATAAATCAACTTGGCATTAGGCCTGGACACTACAGCTATTGAGCTAGCTATGTGGATTACAATTATATCTGCACTTGTCTACCTGTGGGCGAGTTTATCCTCCTCCCCTCTCCATGCCGATATCTTCCAATATTCTGCTGCCATGGCTCTGCAGTATACTCTCCCCGAGCTCTGCAAACTTCAAAGCCACAGCCTCTGCAGCGCAGTTTATGCGCAAGTGCAGGACTTCTTCTGCGAGCCCCTCGACACAATCACTGGTGCGGCCCGTAAATATGTCTCGCACTGCCATCAAAACGGAATTCCCTCAATCCGATCTAAGGCCTTCACTCGCCCTAAACGAGGGGCAAATCTGTCAAACCTGCACTCTATCCTTCGCTGTGACAAGATGTCTACCATTCCGTCTCCTCTGCTTTTCAAAGCTGCACTGTTCAAAACCCAAAAACATTTATTGTCAATTACTTTTATTAGTGAAAATAGCTTGTACGTTCTATGTTTAACTGAGACATTGCACAGGGAACGAGAAAAATGGCTGTTAAATGAAGCTGCTCCCCAGGGCTACATGTACATTGATCAGGCACGTACAGACGGCAGCCGAGGAGGCGGTCTCGCTGTTTACCACCGCAGCAGCCTGAAAATGACTCCCTCTTTCTGATTACACGTCATTTGAGTGCATTGCATTCCACCACAAAGCATCAGTATCCTATTCATGTATTACACCCTGAAAATATATCCATCATTAATTAATTACTTTTCTGAACTGTTGACTTCACTTGTTTCTACCCAAGAAGTTGATTATTGGTGATTTCAACATCCGTGTTTATAACCTTCAGTGCCCCCTTGCTGTCTACTTTTGTAACCTCCTGGACTGCCTGAATTTAGAACAGCATGTTGATGTTCCTTCCCACCCACAACCATGGCCATGCACATTAGACCTTGTTATCACATACGAGCTTGACATCTCTGACATCACTGTGCTTGAAATGGGGTGTTTCAGAACACAAAACTGTGAAAATGGCCTTGTCCAACCCAAATCCTTCCCCACAAAGAAAATCGTCCGGTCCATCAACGAGGAAGTCATCCCCTATAGTCCGTGTGTGTGTGTGGAGTCTGTTAGAGGTTGTCCTGACCCCGCAACAGTTCTATAACCCCCGGAACATTCCTGTCCTCTTCCCGATAAAAATCACTCCCGTCCCGTGCACATTTCTGCACGCAGA
Organism: Thymallus thymallus; assembly: GCA_023634145.1. Taxonomy (NCBI): domain Eukaryota; kingdom Metazoa; phylum Chordata; class Actinopteri; order Salmoniformes; family Salmonidae; genus Thymallus; species Thymallus thymallus. The sequence continues at coordinate 11,917,010 of CM042408.1, forward strand.
AATATGTAGTCTATTGTGTTTAAGAACTATTGAAAATAATTTAAGTTATGCAATTTGCGACTGATGTGGTTGTCTTACCTATTTTAGTTAAATGCACTGTGTAGGCCTAAATCGCTCTGGATAAGAGCGTATTCTAAATTACCTAAATGTACAATGAATTCAGACCCCTTGACTTTTTCCACAGCCTTGTTCTAAAATGTATGAAATATTTTTTCCCCCTCATCAATCTACACACAATACCCCATAATGACAAAGCAAAAAGTGTTTTTTTGAAATTTTTGCTAATGTATTAAAAATAAAATACGTAAATCACATTTACATAAGTATTCAGACCCTTTACTCAGTACTTTGTTGAAGCACCTTTGGCAGCGATTACAGCCTCAAGTCTTCTTGGGTATGATGCTACAAGCTTGGTATTTGGAAGTTTTTCACATTCTTCTCTGCAGATCCTCTCAAGCTCGGTCAGGTTGGATGGGGAGCGTCGCTGCACAGCTATTTTCAGGTTTCTCGAGATGTTCGATTGGGTGTGCATAGTGTCGTTGTCCTTTTGGAAGGTGAACCACCGCCTGGTATAGAGGTCCTGGATGGCAGGGAGCTCGGCTCCAGTGATGTTCTCGGTTGTCCGCACCACACTATGTAGCACCTTGCGGTCGGATGCCAAGCAGTTGCCACACCAAGTGGGGATACAGCCAGTCAAGATGCTCTCAATGGTGCAGCTGTAGAACCTTTTGAGGATCTGAGGACAAATCTTTCCGGTGTATTATTGCTGATTAGCATTATTCCTCTCGCTCATATTGTGATTTGTGAATCCCTCACTACTCCCGTAGAATCCCTCACTACTCCCGTAGAATCCCTCACTACTCCCGTAGAATCCCTCACTACTCCCATTGAATCCTTCAGTACTCCCATTGTACTCCCATGGTCTCCGTGAAGAAGCTGAGGCATAGCTAAGCTGGTGAAGAATGTGGACACGTGAGAGCTGAAACCAGACAGAAACAGAGCCAACCAAAACCCTGTCAAATATAAATACTTGCCATGCCACATAAGTTAAGACATTACTCTCCCTGATCTGCACCCAAATGGCACCCTTTTAAGTGCACTACTTTTGACCAGGGCTCATATGGTCCACTATATAGGGAATAGGGTGCCGTTGGGAAACAGCCCTGGCCTGGGCTCAGGTTACAGGCAGCTACGGCAGCATGGTAACGTGTGTATCTGTGTATGTCTGCAGTGAACCTGACATTCAGTATGTGCTCAGGGAGGTAACCTAACCTCTAGGCGCAATGTCTGTTGGAACGTACCATACAGTCACACATGAATGGAGTTTTTTTGACGACAGTCAATTTATTAATGACTGGGATTTCTGACTTTGAAGTGAGTGTCACGTTAGTGAAATGTCCAATCAGTATAGCATTTCAACATTCAGTTTTTGTACATCCTATATTCCTCAACAGATGGGCCAATCATCTGATAAACCAGCCAATTGGAGGTCTAACTGGTTGTCGGCAGCCAATGGTGAAGTGGCTTTGTCCTGGTGTGTAAATGTCATTTATAATCTCCTGCGTGTGGAGACGGCGTGCGTCATGGAATGCCACCAAGCCAAGAACACAAAACTCCTGGCCCTCTTGCCTCCCTCCCTGGCCCTAGTGTTGCTAGGAGAGGTTAGGAGAGGAGCGGTGGCTCTGGCTCATACAGGAGGAAAACCTGTCCTCATTTTCAGACTGCTGGCATGACCGGCAGACAGAGACTGACCGGGTGAGGAAATGTTCTCCTCTGGGATAGCTAATCCTATCAGACTAGGGTGGTGATTTAATAAGACGAAGGGAAATGGGAAGTAGTGAATGCATTAGAGCTTTGGGAAAGCGTGATTCTCTCTGCCAGTCAGCACTGTCGTCCTCACAGATTCCTTTGGATGTGCCTCTCCTCTCCTCTCGTCAACATCACTGTCTCCATGTCAAAGCTTGTCTCACCATTCTGTCTCTTTCTCTTTTATCCTGCTCGCCCTGCTCTTACTGCTCCTCTTTTAAAGGTCATGTTAAGAATAAAGCAGTGTTTTTTTTTTAAACAAACATCTAGTCAGTGCCTCCAGACAGTCAAGGAAAACATGATGAAAAAGCTTGACAATTTAACAATGTCGTCTGAAGAGGAGTAGTTACACGGCACGCATAAACACACGTGAACACACACACACACACACACACACACACACACACACACACACACACACACACACAGTGTCGTGTCCTGTCCACCCAGCCTTGTGGTTATGGACCTGCTGGGCAGTGACCTAGCAACAGAGTGACAGAGGAACAGACATGGTTATGGCTACACCAGGTGCTGGAGCTCGGGGCGGGGGGGTGAAAAAAAGAAAAAGGGTTGTGTGCGCATGCATGCAATTCTTTTGCGTTCTTTGTTCTATCATGAGTCATTTTTTGATTTGTGATAAGCCTGTTGGAATGATCTCTTCAACTGGTGGTATTAACTGCACTCCATAGTTCAAGATGGGTTAATGTTTTTGTGTACCAGATGTTTTGTCTGCCTGAGACTAAACAAGGCTGCTCGTGTGTGTTGTAGATGATGAAGCATGCGTGGGACAGCTACAGACAGTACGGTTGGGGACACAACGAGCTGAAACCTCTCGCCAAGAAAGGACATTCCACCAATATATTTGGTAAGTGCCATGTCGCAATTCACTACTACACATAGAGTGCGTTCGTAAATTATTCAGACCCCTTGACTTTTTCAACATTTTGTTACGTTACAGCCTTATTCTAAAATGTATTAAATTTTTCCTGATCAATCTACACACGATACCCCATGAAATGTTTGCTAATTGATAAAAAAAAAAAGATCACAATTACGTAAGTATTCAGACCCTTTACTCAGTACTTTGTTGAAGCACCTTTTCGCAGTGATTACAGCCTCTAGTCTTCTTGGGATGCCACTACAAGCTTGGCACACCTGTATTTGGGGAGTTTCTCCCATTCTTCTATGCAGATCCTCTCAAGCTCTGTCAGGTTGGATGGGGAGCATCGCTGAGATATTCCAGAGATGTTCGATTGGGCACTGGCTGGGTCGTTGTCCTGTTGAGGTCCTGAGTGTTCTGGAGCAGTCTGACTAGTCTCCCAGTCCCTGCCGCTGATAAACATCCCCACAGCTTGACGCTGCCACCACCACCATGCTTCACTGTAGGGATGGTGCCAGGTTTCCTCCAGACGTGGCGCTTGGCATTCAGGCCAAAGAGTTCAATCTTGATTTCATCAGACCAGAGAATCTAGTTGTCATGGTCTGAGTCTTTAGGTGCCTTTTGGCAAACTCCAAGCGGGCTGTCATGTGCCTTTTTACTGAGAAGTGAATTCCGTCTGGCCACTACCATAAAGGCCTGATTGGTGGAGGGCTGCAGAGATGGTTGTCCTTCTGGAAGGTTCTCCCATCTCCCCAGAGGAACTCTGGAGCTCTGTCAGTGACCATCGGGTTCTTGGTCACCTCCCTGACCAAGGCCCTTCTCCCCCAATTGCTCAGTTTGGCCAGGTTGGCCAGCTCTAGGGAGAGTCTACAGAAATTCTTTGGTACCGTTCCCCAGATCTGTTCCCTGACACAATTCTGTATCAGAGCTCTATGGATAACTCCTTCGACCTCACTCTTTGTTTTTGCTCTGACATGCGCTGTCAACTGTGGGACCTAATATAGACAGTGGTGTACCTTTCAAAACCATGTCCAATCAATTAAATTTACCGCACGTGGACTCCAAATTGTATAAACATCTCAAGGATGATCAATGGAAAGAGAATGCACCCAAGTTACATTTCGAGTCTCATAGCAAAGGGTCTGAATACTTATGTAAATAAGATATTTCTGTTTTTTATTTTTTATAAATTGGCAAACATTTCAAAACCTGTTTTCACTTTGTTTTATTGGGTATTGTGTGTAGATTGCTGAGTTTTTAAATGTTTTATTTAATCAATTTTAGAATAAATATGTAACGTAAGAAAGTGTGGAAAAGGGGTCTGAATAGTAACCTAAGGCACTGTACACACACATTCACATTTCCTCTCCTTATACTCTGGATCCCACCAAACCTAGTTTCTCACACCATCAGTTTCAGCCTGGGTTGTTTCTGCTTTTACTGTTTAGCTCTGCAGCTGCTTTCTGAGGTAAAGCAAATCAGACAACTTGGACTGCGACTCATTTTGTTTGCGTTTGTACTGTGTATGTATGTGTGTTCTATGTGGAAATGTTTAATGTTCAGTAGAGGAAATTGTCTATAAGCTCTTGTGGTGTTTGATGAGCTGCTGTTATATGGAGGATGAGCTGCAGTAATGTGGTCTGTCTGTCTCTCCTGGTTATCTGTGAATTCCTATTTTCCTGCGAAATTCCTTCTATGCCTGCTTCGAGGCAAGCAACACTGAAACATGCATGAAAGAACCAGCTGTTCCAGACTACTGTGATCTCGCTCTCCGTAGCTGATGTAATTAAGAGCTTTAAACAAGGTAACATTCACAAGGCCAGATGGGAAAGGTAACGGAAAGCAGGCTACCTAGTCAGTTGAATGCATTCAACTGAAATGTGTCTTAACGCATTTAACCCAACCCCTCTGAATCATTGATGACCAAGACGAATACTCAAAGCATGCGCTGGCCAGCTTTCAAGTCTCTTCACTACCATTTTCAACCTCTCCCTGACCCAGTCTGTAATACCTACAGTTGAAGTCGGAAGTTTACATACACTTAGGTTGAAGTCATTAAAACTCATTTTTCAACCACTCCACAGATTTCATGTTAACAAACTATAGTTTTGGCAAGTCGGTTAGGACATCTACTTTGTGCATGACACAAGTAATTCTTCCAACAGTTTTTTACAGACAGATTATTTCACTTCTAATTCACTGTATCACAATCCCAGTGGGTCAGAAGTTTACATACACTAAGTTGACTGTGCCTTTAAACAGCTTGGAAAATTATCATGGCTTTAGAAGCTTCTGATAGGCTAATTGACATCATTTGAGTCAATTGGAGGTGTACCTGTGGATGTATTTGAAGGCCTAACTTCAAACTCAGTGCCTCTTTTCTCGACATAACGGGAAAATCTCTAAAGAAATCAGCCAAGACCTCTGAATTTTTTTTTTTTTGACCTCCACAAGTCTGGTTCATCCTTGGGAGCAATTGAAGTTACCACGTTCATCTGTACAAACAATAGTATGCAAGTATAAACACCATGGGACCACACAGCCGTCATACCGCTCAGGAAGGAGACGCGTTCTGTCTCCTAGAGATGAATGTACTTTGGTGTGAAAAGTGCAAATCAATCCCAGAACTACAGCAAAGGACCTTGTGAAGATGCTGGAGGAAACGGGTACAAAAGTATCTATATCCACAGTAAAACGAGTCCTATATCGACATAACCTGGAAGGCAGCTCAGCAAGGAAGGAGCCACTGAGACAGCCTCTAGGGTGTTGCCAGGACATCAACCTCTCCCGCAATGAAATTTCCCCCCCGGGGGATCAATAAAGTACCTATCTATCTATTTATCTATCTATCCTATCTATCTATCTATCCTATCTATCTATCCTATCTATCTATCCTATCTATCTATCCTATCTATCTATCCTATCTATCTATCCTATCTATCTATCTATCCTATCTATCTATCTATCCTATCTATCTATCTATCCTATCTATCTATCTATCCTATCTATCTATCCTATCTATCTATCTAAGGAGCTGATCATGGACTACAGGAAACTGAGGACCAAGCACGCCTCCGTCCATATCTGCAGGGTTGTAGTGAAGCGGGTTGAGAACTTCAAGTTCCTCGGTGTCCACATCACTAAGGAATTATCATGGTCCATACACATTAACACAGTCGTGAAGAAAGCACGATAACGTCTCTTCCCCCTCAGCAGGCTGAAAAGATTCGGCATGGGCCCTCAGATCCTCAAATGTCTACAGCTGCACCATTGAGAGCATCATGACTGGCATCTGACCGCAATGCGCTACAGAGGGTGGTGCGTACGGCCCAGTACATCACTGGAGCTGAGCTCTCTGCCATACAGGACCCCTATACCAGGTGGTGTCAGAGGAAGGCCCTACAAATTGCCAACGACTCCAGCCACCCAAGTCATAGACTGTTCGCTCTTCTGCCGCATGGCAAGTGGTACTGTTGCACCAAATCGGGAACCAACAGGACCCTGAACAGCTTCTACTCCCAAGCCATGAGACAGATAAATAGTTAGCCCTGGTAGCTATGGGTTTAAGATCTTGAAGTCAGTCTGAAAATATATATTTTTTCAGAAGTTTGAAAAGATGGGCTGAGTGGGCGGGGAGCTTATATTCATGAGTTCTCCTTGACTGACAGCTCTTTGAAACGCTTATGTCAAGCAACTTGGATGTAGTGTTGCAGTAAAATAATCTCAAGCAAATTTGGTGATACACAAAGCAACTCAACACAACATTGAAATTGCATCATTGACATTCATTCCTTTTATACATCTCCCTTTTGGCATGTCTCTTATGAAGAGGTTCAATGCAGCACTGACAAATGTTGACAACTGCGTCAGATTTCAATGACATTTAAAAATCATCAGTTTAAGCTAGAGATATCAGTTTTTTTGCATTGGATTAGTCTCAATCCACTGCTTCCGCCGATGTCGCACGTCTGCGGTGAAATTGGTAGAGCTGTGTTTGTCAGACCATGAGACAAATATGCAAATATGTCTTCTCACGAAAACATCTGTAGCATCCGAATGGTTTGACCTAAAAAACTATTATTATGACCACTCTAGGGAAAGGGGGGACAAACTACTATTATGACTACTCTATAGAAAGGGGGGACATGATGGCACTTGCGTGAGGCAGAAGAACAAATACTTGCTTGGAGTCTGACTATTTTTAGGGCCACACCATAATGACAAAGCGAACAGGTTTTTAGACATTTTTGCAAATGTCTAAAACGAATACTCTACCTGTACGGTAGAGTGGCCAGACGGAAGCCACTCCTCAGTAAAAGGCACATGACAGCCCACTTGGAATTTGCCATAAGACACCTAAAGGACTCTCGGACAATGAGAAACAAGGATCTCTGGTCTGATGAAATCAAGATTGAACTCTTTGGCCTGAATGCCAAGAGTCATGTCTGGAGGAAACCTGGCACCATCCCTACGGTGAAGCATGGTGGTGATGGCAGCATCATGCTGTGTGGATATTTTTCAGCGGCAGAAACTGGAAGACTAGTCAGGATCGAGGGAAAGATGAACGGAGCAATGTACAGAGAGATCCTTGAAAACCTGCTCCACAGCGCCCAGGACCTCCGACTGGGGCTCCCCATCCAACCTGGCAGAGCTTGAGAGGATCTGCATAGAAGAATGGGAGAAACTCCCCAAATACAAGTGTGCCAAGCTTGTAGCATCATACCCAAGAAGACTCGAGGCTGTAATCGCTGCTAAAGGTGTTTCAACAAAGTACTGAGTAAAGGGTCTGAATACTTGTGCAAATGTGATATTTATTGCAAACATTTCTAAAAACCTGTTTTTGCTTTGTCATTATGGGGTGTTGTGTATAGATTGATGGAAAAACATCTCTTTAATCCATTTTAGAATATGGCTGTAACATAACAAAACGTGGAAAGAGTTAAGGGGTCTGGATACTTTACGAATGCACCATATTTCCTGATCTTTCTTATATCTCGTAAATATAGGACAAACACTTCAACCTTGTTCCTTATGATACATTTTTTGCCATTCATGAATTTGTTACACAATGCGTTTCTCTGGTCTATAGTATCAAATCATTTTTGAGTATATATATAATTTTATACTTCAAGGGGTCCTATAATTCTAAATCAAATAGCTACATGATCCATAGTTTGGCCATCTTAAAGTACATATGTCAGTTTAGAACCCCCCCCCGCAAAGGCTTAGATGTTTAAGAATTAAAATGACATTTAAGGTGATGTCACATTGTCCCCTTTAATAATGAATCAAAATGTTTGACATGTGGGGGTGTTGACCAGTAACTTTGATGAAACTTGATCAATGTAGAAGCAAGAGTCATTTTTTTATACTGTAGTCATCATACTTTATCTGGTTTCCTTCAAATATCATCCAATTTTGACTGGGCATGACCGTTAGCTATCTAACTTGACCCTTTTTGCATTAACTCTTGACTCATAACATATGCTGCTACTGTTTATTATCTATCCTGTTGCCTAGTCACTTCATCCATACATATATGTATACATCTACCTCAATTACCTCGTACCCCTGCACATCGACTCGGTACTGGTACCCCGTGTATATAGCCAAGTTATCTTTACTTGTGTATTTATTCTAGGTGTTATTTTTCTATTTCTCTTTTTTTCTCTCTGCATTGTTGGTAATGGCCCGTAGCGTTTCACCTGTTGTTTACGAAACGTTACAAATCCAATTTCATTTGATTTGATGGTGGCTGGATAGATATCAGCGTTGGATAGTGGTCTCGTCTCATGTTGGCCAGAAAACACAAGAAGACAGGAGAGGAGGCATGGCACCCACCACACTGCTGTGCTGAATACCATCAGCTCACACTTCTCACTAACCACTTTCATTATTGATGTCTTGCTCTCTCTTTCTCGCTCTCGTATTTTTATCTTGCTCCTCTCGTTTTTTCTCCCCTCTGTTTGAGAGACTTGCTTTCTCTACGGACAGGACTACTAGGCTTTATTAATCCTGCTGTGTGTGTGTTTATGGTGTATGTGTGTCTCTATCAGAGGGAGTCTTTCAGGCTGTGTGATATCCCTGTTGCCCTCCCCTCCTATCATTGTTGCATATATTCCAGTTTTTCCCTATATTCATTTAGAAGCAGCGGGCCGTCACTGCTAAATCATTGCCTCCACTCCAAAATATATTCACACCGCTTGACTTTTTTTGCATTTTGTTCTTCCAGCCTGAATTTAAAATGGATTAAATTGAACCCCATAATGTCAAAGTGGGTTTATGTTTAGTGAAATTTGTACAAATAAATAAAATATGAAATGTCTTGAGTCAATAAGTATTTAACCACTTTATGGCAAGCCTAAATAAGTTCAGTAGTAAATATTTGCTTAACAAGTCACATAAATTAAATGGAGTCACTTTGTGTGCAATAATAGTGTTTAACATCAAAAATATTTTTTATGACTACCTCATCTCTGTACCCCACACATAAAATTATCTGTAAGGTCCCTCAGTAGAGCAGTGAATTTCAAACACAGATTCAACCACAAAGACCAGGGCGGTTTTCCAATGCCTCACAAGGAAGGGCACCTTTTTGGTAGATGGGTAAAAAAAAAGCAAACATTGAATATCCCTTTGAGCATGGTGAAGTTATTAATTACACTTTGGATGGTGGATCAATACACCCAGTCATTACAAAGATACAGGCTTCCTTCGTAACTCAGTTGCCAGAGAGGAAGAAAACTGCTGAGTGATTTCACCATGAGGCCAATGGTGACTTTAAAACTGACTTTAATGGCTGTGATAGGAGAAAAGTGAAGATGGATCAACGACATTGTAGGTAGTCCACAATGTTAACCTAATTAACAGAGTGAAAAGGAAGCCTGTACAAAATAAAACTTTTCTAAAACATGCGTCCTGTTTGCATCAAGGCACTAAAGTAATACTGCAAAACATTTCGCAAAGCAATTACATTTTTGTCCAGAAGACAAAGTGTTATGTTTGGGGCAAATCCAATACAACACATTACTGAGTACCACTCTCCACATTTGTCAAGCATAGTGGTGGCTGCGTCATGTTATGGGTATACTTGTAATTGTTAAGGACTGGGGAGTTTCTCAGGATAAAAAAATGTACGCAATGGATCTAAGCACAGGCAGAATCCTAGAGGGAAAACTTCAGCAGGACAATAACTTAAAACACAAGGCAAAATCTACACTGGAGTTGCTTGCTATACACTGTACTGCATGATTATGGCGGGTTTACTAACACGTTAGTTCTAATAGTTATGTTGACTATGACGTTAATATGATTACAACGATGTAGGCTGTGTGTAGCGGTTAGAGCTCCAGAGTTCCTCTGTGGAGATTGGAGAACCTTCAAGAAGGACAATCCTCTCTACAGCACTCCACCAATCAGGCCTTAATGGTAGAGTGGCCTGACGGAAGCCACTCCTCAGTAAAAGGCACATGACAGCCCGCTTGAAGTTTGCCAAAATGGCACCTAAAGGACTCTCAGACCATGAGAAACAAGATTCTCTGGTCTGATGAAACAAAGATTGAACTCTTTTGCCAGAATGCCAAGTGTCACGTCTGGAGGAACCTTTTACCATCCCTACGGTGAAGCATGGTGGTGGCAGCATCATGCTGTGGGGATGTTTTTCAGCGGCAGGGACTGGGAGACTAGTCAGGATCGAGGGATGAACGGTGCAAAGTACAAAGTGAACCTTGATGAAAACCTGCGACGGTGCACCTTCCGACAGGACAACGCAGGAGTGTCTTCGGGACAAGTCTCTGAATGTCCTTGAGTGGCTGAGCCAAAGCCCGGACTTGAACCCGATCTAACATCTCTGGAGAGACCTGAAAATAGCTGTTCTGCGACTCTCCCCATCCAACCTGACAGAGCTTGAGAGGGTCTGCAGAGAAGAATGTGAGAAACTTCCCAAATACAGGTGTGCCAAGTTTGTAGCGTCATACCCAAGAAGACTGTAATCGCTGTCAAAGATTCTTCAACAAAGTACTGAGTAAAGGGTCTGAATACTTATGTAAATGTGATATTTCCTGTTTTTTATATTTATACATTTCTAAACATTTCTAAAAACCTGTTTTGGCTTTGTTATTGTGTGTAGATTGATGAGGGGGGGTAACTATTTAATCAATTGTTAGGCTATTCCTAGACTAAAAAGCTGTTTCTATAGAAATGTTCCATTGAGCATGCGTTTTAGTCCAAGACTAGGGTTAATCTGTGTCTGGGAAAGTGGCCCTATACATTCCCATATAGTCTGTCTGTGGGCATAGTACTTACCTTATGGTGGATGTTGTGGTTCTAGTGTTTTAGCCTACCTGTATGTGGCTAACTGACTGCTCTTAGGAGCAGTGCCATCTATCTGTGGTCAGTCCATAGAATCATATCCCTCACTGTCTGGCCCCATCGACTGAGCATGGATTCAGTTGGAAAGCGTTTTACCTGTAATTGTGGTCATCCATCGGTCCCAGAGAGAAGAGCAGCGAAAGCAGGATCATCCTGTTTACTGTGGATGTGTGGAGAGCAGACTGACAAGGCTCTGATCTTTAAACACATTGACGAGTCTCTGGTGTTTACAGGAACTGCTCTCTGGGGAGCACAGGGTCGGGTTACATTGATCAGCACTGTAAACTGGACTGAAAGCCACACCACTGGCCAGGCAGTCCCACGGCAGGGCCAGGCCAGGCAGACATAATAAACACAACAATGTCAACAACCACCTCCGGTTTATCAATATTAATGGCATTGAGATGGCCGTATAAGGAGATGCTATTTTTTTATTCAAGTGACGTTTATGGGGACTTTTGATTGACTCCAGTTGGATTGGGAGTGTTTTCAGTGCACTTAGTATCTGCTAACTCATCTATGCAGTCTTTATGCAGTGTCTGGCTTTGTAAAAGCACGTCTGCTTGCATTGCCTGGATGTTGAGGGTACTCTAACCAAGCCCAGTAGATCCAACTCCTGAGGATATTATGCAACCAGGGCTGCATCTCATTCCAAAAATGTGCTCCCTCCCTTCTCTCCTCGTTCACTTCCCTTTACAAACAGGCTGATGCATTACAAAGAACGGTACTTTTGGTATGCACTGTCTAAAGGCCTGCTAATTTGTGGGATAGGATGAGAACTGAGAGATGATATGGACACCTGCCTGTTCTTCCTACAAACCCAGACAGCATAGCAGGGCTCACTTTGTATTACCCTCACACAGTAGAATCCAGGATGTCTTCCAAAGAGCATCTCTCCCTTCAGCCCCACCCTCTGGCTCTCTACTCTGCTCAGCTCAGAGAGCAGTTGCCATAGCGATTTAAAGGGGCAGATGAGTTCAGGTTTGTTTGGATGCCTGGTCATCCCCAGAGAGGAAGACGAGAAGGATAACTGGGCCCAAACTCGGTCTTCTCCAGCAGGTTGCATTTTTTCTCTCTCTTTTTTCGCTCACCAAGCAAGGAAGTTTTGTATGGAGGTCAATGAGCGAGGGTTGAATTTGGTTAACAAAAAATGTTATGGCTTATTTGCTACCTGTGGCTTATTTGATATAATATACGTTTCGTAATGCTTAGGTTGTTACGTGTGTACTGCTATAAATAGGACACCTGACATCCCGTCAAGTTTGAGAAACACTTTATATTGGAGTTGTGCCTGTTATTACCCTCGTTTCTGTCCTCTCATTGGCTAGAATGGTCCCACCTGATCTTGCCTCAAATGCCTTCCATTTTTGAAGAAATGTATTTTCATTGTTAGAGAGGCCAATGGAGTATCTGGTCAATATAATGGATTATCTCTGTCGTCCCTCAGACACCAAGATGCAGATTAAACAGGCTTTCATCCCCAGGCCTGCTAATCAATTGCCACTACTGACCTGCTAGCCTTCAGTGCTTTGTTTCTCTGTAATACACTACAGTCTTGCTAGCCTAGCTGTTAGCACATTGCTTTCCACTCACAACAGTCCTGCACGGGAGGATGAATGAATTTATTAGGTAATAAGATTATTCATTATTACAGATTTATTAGATAATTGGATCATACATTTGGATGCCATCCCGTGGTCGCCTTCCTTCCTTCCTTCCTTCCTTCCTTCCTCAGTTCGCAGCCTGTTAGTTAGTCTGTTGGTTGTTTTTCAGCATGTAGGTCATGTCTTCATATGATCATTTCCCAGGGCAGAATAGCACACTGGAGCATTCTGGGAAGGGCTGTGAAATGGCGCCATGGCAACGCCCCCGGGGGAGAGGTCTGATTCACGCATGTCGGGCGGAGGAGAGAAGAGGAGAGATGGGGAGAAACCTAGCAGTGGATGTCTGATAATGGGATGAAGAACCAAATAGGATAATTCAGAACCCAGAGAGCTGAGCCTCACTGAGAGAAACACATACCATCACTGTCCAGAAAGTAGGGGGAGGGGAGGAGAGAACAGGGAGGGGAAAAAGGAGGAGAGAGGAGGGAGGTGCTGAGTTAAAGCCGTTGAGGGAGATGGAGAGAAACGTGAAGGGGAAGATGAGGAGAGAGCCATGTGGAGGGAATATGCAGCTATACGAGGCTGGAGGAGATGGAGGATGAGGAGAGAGCCATGTGGAGGGAATATGCAGCTATATGAGGCTGGAGGAGATGGAGGTGTGCGTGTTGATTTGTGTTCAGACTGGCAACAAGATCAGAGTAGAATTCACAAGTAGTAATGTATGGAACACCTCTGGAAAATACACAGAGAGGGTTCATAAGAAGCAACCTGAGAAAAGAATGCACTCCAGTTAGTTCAAACACCAGGATGGTTGAGGGGAGGGATCACAGAGCAACATAGGAGGTAATACGACTTTGTCGTTCTAAATGATTCCTCTAGTGGCTGTAAAAAGGGCAGCTATAGAAAGCAGTGTTTTTATAGGCATTAACTCCGCCATGGCTCGTTGGCCAAAGCCTACGGGGAAACAAATAGTTTTTTAATAAATGCCAAATATAAGGTCTGTGGTAAATACAGGCTTAGGAGCTTTTGTTCTATGAGAATCTTCATCAGCTAATTTCACTTTTTGTGAATTTTGAAGCATTTATGTAATCAAAACAAGCACATAATTCACAAAGGTCATGTTAACTGATGGATATTATCTCATAGAACAAAACTTATAAGATCTCCTAAGTATGTGTTCATCTCAGACCTTATTTTTGGCGTTTATCCCAAAACCTCATTCTTTCCCCCATAGGAAGGGCTGAACAAACCAGAGGTAACTAATTTCCGTTTTTTAAGACTACAAGCTGGGGAGCTCTTATGACAGAGAGCTCCAATCACACCTCAGGGGACGTGGGATTAATGAGACTAAGCCCCTCCCCCAGGGGTTATATCCTCATCGCTCCTCCTCAATATTCATAAGCTCATTACAATATTCTCTTTCCCATTAGCCCCTGTGTCGGAGCTCTGATAACATCTCCAATTACACATATACTCTTCTGCTGAATGTCGAACAGTGCTCCCCGGGTGGCTAATATCCTCCTAATGAACAGTCATTTCCTTGTTGGACGACCGTGTTGGAGAGAGAGCGAGGGAGCATGTCGCTGCTCTTGTGGGAAATGATACAGCAGTGGCGATGTTAGCCTTAGTGTTAGTCTTACAGCTTCCCAGTGCTGCTGTGCTGTGCTGTGCTGTGCTGTGCTGTGGGATCACTGGGATGGATGCTTTAATAACTGCGGTAGTGGATGAATCCTGAGTGGGGAGGGATAATGTGGTGGTGATGACTTTATAATGACAGCTGGAGGGGCCAGAGACATTGATCTCCGCTTAAGGGAGAAAGAGAGTTGAGGCTCAGACTCATGGTTAGAGTCTGAGCCTCGTGTTAGAGCAGCTGCCAGCCTGTGTTGCGTTCTCTCTAAGTGCTGAGAAACTCCCCAGTCAATACCCGGCACTCTGAAATGTGCGGACAGCTCTAATAAGCCAGCACACCCTATCTCTAGTCTCCAGTGTTGGTTTGTTTGCGTATGTGAGTACTGTGCCAGTAGTAAACACCTCTCTGTTTGGCACATATGTTCTGTACCGTACAGTGTGTTTCTAGGGGTGTGTCTTACATGGGCTCTGTCCTTGGCGTAGTCTAAATCCTCCAGTCTCTGAGAGGATTTAGGGGAGGAATTGTTGCATGTCACCCTTCTTATTTCTTTTATTTTTATTTAACCTTTAACTAGGCAAGTCAACAAATTCTTATTTACAATGACGGCCTACCTACAGGGTCACCCCTTGGAGCAAATTATGGTTAAGTGCCTTGCTCAAGGACACATCGACAGGTTTTTCACCTTGTTGGCTCGGGTATTCAAACCAGCGACCTTTCGGTTACTGGCCCAACGCTCTAACCGCTAGGCAACCTGTGGATATACTAACCAGTTGCTCTATAGTATTTCTTTATTTCTCTCAGTGCTGAAGGGGTTGGCCTGGTCCTGCTGGCAGTGTTAGAGACACAGTGAGAAGAGATTCTGCGTCCATAATGGACCACTATTCCCTAAATAGTGCACTACCTGTTTGCCCTATGGGCTCTGGTCAAAAGTAGTACACTATATAGGGGCTAGGGTACAACAATTAGAGACACAGCAGAGACTGAAGATAGCTCGGGTCCCTCCCAACAGGATGTTGTAACATTTCTCTTTCTCAGCTCCTCCAGCTCTCCCCTGTTCCCAGCGTTTCACTCTGATTCAACTTTTAACTGGTAGGCTGGTGCCAAATTGGACGGCAAGCAGGAAAGCAGACAGTCTGTTAGGAATGTATATAAGACCCTCAAACACGAGAGGGAAAAGGATAAGGAGGAAGTTGGAACTCTTTTGAATAATCCACTTTAATGACAGCCTTAAAAGGAGCCCGAAATGAAACATCACATTTGTGACAAGAGCTACTGTGTTCTTCGGAGTAACGCTACAAGCTATTGGATGGGCCACTCAGTAGCCAGTTGCTCACAACTCTGAAGCACTGGAGTTGTTAACATCTTTAAATTTTAGTAGTAATGACTGGAAGGGGGAACGCTAAATAATGGTACAGCACGTCACGTTCAGAAGAACCATCATGCAGAGTGAGACGTTAGGGTGGAGGGAGGAAGAACATTTACTGCTGCTGCTGCTGCTGCTGCTGCTCACCACAGTGTAGGTGTCCCTAAAACGAGGCCTTGGTCACATTCACCACTCCAGCATTTCATCAAAGTGCTGTAGCTCAGTAAATATTAATCAGGCCGTATATAGTGACTGCCAGGTCACACAGCCTACAGCCCCATCACACAGTCCCTCTGGAGATGGGCCACGGTGGGGAGAGGAATATTGAGAGAGAGATGGAGGAGAGAGAAATATGGAAAGATTGAGGAGAGAGAAAGAAATAGACATGGAGACGAGACAAGCTCCAAGTTTCTCCATAGAAATCAAATAGCTACTGTTTCAGGCAGGCGCCAACAGTGCTAGGAATGGGGAGCACCTCTGTTTTGTAATGGAAAGAACATTGATGTGTCCTAGGTCGGAGATGAATGTTCTCCATACTGTGGTTGCATTTTCTGCAGGTTTAGTTATCACCCAGGCTAGAAGACTGAATGTGAGAATGGAGGTTCTCCGGGTGTGAAAGTCTGTCAGCAGCTGCACGTGCTTAGGGTCATGTATAGAAATGCTGGGCAGGCCCAGTTGCCCATTATTTTGGCTACCATGGCTATGACCCCATCCAAAGGGCACGAGTGGTCACAGAAGGATTTGATGCGCATGAAAAAGATTCAAACCATAAGTCATGGCCGTCTCAGATCTCAACCCAATTGAACACTTGTGGGAGGTTCTGAAGCGGCGCCTTTTACACCACCATTAACAAAACACCAAATTATGGGATTTCTCGTCATAGAATGGTGTCGCATCCCTCCAATAGAGTTCCAGACACCTGTAGAATCTTTTATAATGCCCAAGCTCTTTTGGCTCGTGGTGGCCCAACACCTTAAGATATTTTATCTTGGTAATTTGTATTGTATATTATTTCCAACAGTCCCTGGTAAGGCTATTTCATAAAGCACACAAAATGTACCCTGGTTTCCCCTTTTCAAATTAGACACAGATTGAAGTACTCTGATTGTATGATTAGCCTACACTGCCTACAGTACATCTGGTGTTTGAAGGATCTGGTGACCTTTGTTTTCTTCAGCTTTGCTGCTGTACCGAACGCACAGAAGTCTCCACACACATTTCTTGTTTGCAGATTCTTGCCGTAGAAGTAATTTGTTGACATTTTTAACAAGATATGTTCATCTGAGAGGGGCCTGGTACACTTAAAATAACACATTGGACATTAAATTGGCTTCTGTAGAGTGATGGAGTGCACAAAAACCTGCCAGAAGCGGTTCGCAGGTCAAAGCCCACATGATCTCTGCCATAATCGTGCACATCAGTAATTGGTATTTTTTTATATATAGTTCTCCTCCCTCTTAAAAGATAAAATAAGAGAGAATGCAAGAAGAAGAACTTTAGTCAAGAAAGTCCCTTAGATTACTTATCTGATGTAATCTCCAATGTAATGTTCTCAGACCTAAGGCTGGAGGTAAACAAGCAACTTTGCTGTTACATGGTGCAACTCAAACACGATTGTTGAAGCTGCTTCTGTCGTATTG
>CM042408.1:11941802-11946802 GCA_023634145.1 Thymallus thymallus
GTGGCTCCGTAAGAAGCATCTCAAGGTCCTGGAGTGGCCTAGCCAGTCTCCAGACCTGAACCCAATAGAAAATCTTTGGAGATAGCTGAAAGTCCGTATTGCCCAGCGACAGCCCCGAAACCTGAAGGATCTGTATGGAGGAATGGGCCAAAATCCCTGCTGCAGTGTGTGCAAACCTGGTCAAGAACTACAGGAAACGTATGATCTCTGTAATTGCAAACAAAGGTTTCTGTACCAAATATTAAGTTCTGCTTTTCTGATGTATCAAATACTTATGTCATGCAATAAAATGCAATGAATTACTTAAAAATCATACAATGTGATTTTCTGGATTTTTGTTTTAGATTCCGTCACTCACAGTTGAAGAGTGCCTATGATAAAAATTACAGACTTCTACATGCTTTGTAAGTGGGAAAACCTGCAAAATCGGCAGTGTATCAAATACTTGTTCTCCCCACTGTATACTACCCACCACTGCGACCTGTATGCTCTCGTTGGCTGGCCCTCATTACATATTTGTCGCCAAACCCACTGGCTCCAGGTCATCTTTAAGTCTTTACTAGGTAAATCCCCGCCTTATCTCAACTTGCTGGTCACCATAGCAACATCCACCTGTAGCATGCGCTCCAGCAGGTATATTTCACTGGTCACCCCCAAAGGCAACACCTCCTTTGGCCGCCATTCCTTCCAGTTTTCTGCTGCCAATGACTGGAACGAATTGCAAAAATCCTTGAAGCTAGAGGTTCCTATCTCCCTCACTAACTTTAAGCATCAGCTGTCAGAGCTGCTTATCGATCACTGCACCTGTATATAGCCCATCTGTAAATAGCCTACTCTACTACCTCATCCCCATGTTTATTTTTTCAGCTCATTTTGCACTCCAGTATTTCTATTTGCACATCATCATCTGTCACTCCAGTGTTAATTCTAATTTGTAATTTATTTCGCCACTATGGCCTATTTATTGTGTTACCTTCCTAACCTTACTGCATTTTGCACTACATTTGCACACTCTGTATATAGATTCTCTATTGTGTTATTGACTGTACGTTTGTTTATTCTCATGTGTAACTCTGTGTTGTTTCTTTGTCGCTTTGCTTTGTCTTGGCCAGGTCGCAGTTGTAAATGAGAACTTGTTCTCAACTGGCCTACCTGGTTAAATAAAGGTTAAATAAAAAAATGGGGACAAAGATTGTACTTTTTGTAGAGATGTCCTCTGGTCTTATGAAACAAAAATAGAACTGTTTGGCCATAATGACCATCGCTATGTTTGGAGGAAAAAGGTGGAGGCTTGCAAGCCGAAGAACACCATCCCAACCGTGAAGCACGGGGGTGGCAGCATCATGTTGTGGGGGTGCTTTTCTGCATTAGGGGCTGGTGCACTTCACAAAATATATTGCACCATGAGAAAGGAAAATAATGTGTATATATTGAAGCAACATCTCAAGACATCAGCCAGGAAGTTAAAGCTTGGTCGCAAATGGGTCTTCCAAATGGACAATGACCCCAAGCATACTTCCAAAGTTGTGGCAAAATGGTTTAAGGACAACAAAGTCAAGGTATTGGAGTGGACATTACAAAGCCCTGACCTCAATCCTATAGACAATTTGTGGGCAGAACTGAAAAATGTGTGTACGAGCAAGGAGTCCTACAAACCTGACTCAGATACAGCAGTTCTGAAGGCTATCCGAAACGTTTGACCCAAGTTAAACAATTTAAAGGCAATGCTACCAAATACTAATTGAGTGTATGTAAACTTCTGACCCACTGGGAATGTGAAGAAAGAAATAAAAGCTGAAATAAATCATTCTCTCTTCTATTATTCTGACGTTTCACATTCTTAAAATAAAGTGGTGAACAGACCCAAGACAGGGAATTTTTACTAGGATTAAATGTCAGGAATTGTCTCATTATGTCAATTACCCTATCAGAAACGTCTAAATCCATGACTTAATTTTCTGGAATTTCCCATGCTGTTTAAAGGTACAGTCAACTTAGTGTATGTAAACTTGCTATATATCAAATTTGGTGCCGAGCGGTCCAGCGCTTCTGGAGAACACGTTTAAATTAGTCAAAATCATTAAATGGTCCAAAATACATCAAACGCATATTAAATTGCATGATCAGTTTGATTTTGAGTTCTGATTATAACTTTTTAACGTTGTTCTGATATTTGGCAATCATGGTAAACAGTACAGAAGTAGCTAATCTTAGGGCAATGTGTCCAATTTGTTTTGATTGTCGCACAGTATGCACACAGCTGAACCCCGGCAACGCTGCTCGCAGATTTAATTATAATAGAGTTACTTATAAGACCCGGGCTGCAGGGTTCAACCCAGCTACAACAGCAGCCACCAATCGTCCAACCAGCCACAGACCTAGAGCACCAGTGTTCTAATAAGATCAAATATAAGCCTAGTAAGGCTGTGGTATTAACTGAAATTTAAATAATGTTATTTGCCACATACACTGTTAACAGAATGTATAAAAGGTGCAGTGACATGCTTTTACTACAGTGAAATGCATGCAGAGATGTAGGTCTAGTACTAGAAATGTAGTACAAAAAAGAGCATCAGTATTACAGCTGTACCATCAAACTGAGCTGCAGTATTAAGATGTAGTATTAAACTAAGGCCGCTTCAGCAGTATTAAACAGAACTACAGGGATAGAGCTTTGCTGTTAGTTAAAGTTAATTATAATGACCCACACTCACCACCCTGGGCAGACTGCATCACTCCGGTGGCCTGTGGTCACACTGAGGGAGGGGAAGGAGTGAGAGGAGGAGTGTGAGTGATTTGGCTGTCAGTCATGTTTTAATGAAGATCCCTGCTAGCTGTAATGGCGTCGCTCTCCATTGAAGGTTAGCTGGTGATTACCCTAGACTCCAGAGAGGAGCGGGCTGCTCTTCTCTCTCTCTCTCTCTTTCTCTCTCACATTCACTCTCACGCACTCGCCTCATTGAAACAGAGGGAGGTGGGTTGTAGTGGTAATTGTAAAGTCATGGTGCATGGGCCCAAAGTCACGCCCGCTGTAGTGGCACAGCACCTCCTACTGTTCGGGGGACAACACCTCCTACTTTTAGGGGGACAGAACCTACTTTTAGGGGGACAATGTACAACGATAAAACACAGAACCAGGAGTTTTCCTTGACCATGTGACCTGACAAGGAAAAACTCTTGGCCCAGGAGTTCTCCCCGAATAATGTAAGAGGGGTGCTGCGCCACCATGTCGACTGGCTGTGCCCCTATGTAAAACATTTATTTGTTATGATTTAAGGCCAGACACCACACCCTAATTCAGTGTTTCCCAAGCTGTGGGGTGCACCCCTGTACTCTTGAAAGTTGTAATGGTAGAATGCACAATGGGCAATTTTGGAATTGGGTAGTTCGTCTGTTTTCCTCTTGTCATGTCATTGCATACCTTAGAGAACTATTTATAACTTGATAATGTTTTTTTAGCTAGGTTCTTTAGGCCATAGATTTTGTTTTAATGTTTGAGTCACTGAAATATCACATGAATACACTTTAGACATGGCAAAATGTGTACAGTTGTACAAAAATGTGCTTTAAAACTGCAACATTTTGCCCGTTCCAGGCCTCCCCCTTTCGCAGGACTCTGCATCACCACCTTGTTAAAAAATCCTGGGGAGAACCCTGTGGGGGTTTCATTCATTAGACATGGGCCACACATACTGTGTGTATCAGGGTTGGGGTCAATTCCAATTCAATTCGGGTCAATTCAGAAAATTTACCAAATTCCACATTTTCCTTATTGAAAAGCATTGAAGAATTTCACTGTACTATCTGAATTGACTACAATTTAAATGGAATCGGCACCTAAACCTGATGTATATGGTAATAAGTCACTTTGGTTGCATCATTATTTATTGTTACATGAGACCCTAACCCTGTTTGTTTGTTCTCTGTCCAGGTAATTCCCAGATGGGGGCCACCATAGTGGACGCCTTAGACAGCCTGTACATGATGGGCCTCCACGACGAGTTCAAGGACGGACAAGAGTGGATAGAGCAGAACCTGGACTTCAGTGTCGTGAGTAGAGCACAAAACCTTTACGTTACTGTACTCCAGTAGTGAAAACACTGTACTTAGCCACCTTCTGGCTTGTAGTCTTCAGTGCCATAATAAACATACTGTAGAGCCTTCAGAGAACCTAGAACCAGCAACAACAACATGCTTGATGTCACATATACCTGGAAATCAGATCTACTAACAACCATACATACAGGGGGCGCTAGAGAGTCAGCTCACAGACTCCCAGACCGGAGATATTAGCTGAGCTTTGCAGACAGGGAAAGGGGATACTACTCAGTTGTACAAGCCAAGCAACGACAGAATGCTCTGGTGTTTAGTCCCTGTCCAGTAGTGAAGCCTTTTGAGACATGAGGAGAGCGTTGCTGTGATGGAAGGGAGGGAGAACTGGACACACTCTGGTAACCAGGAGACGCACTGGTAAGTAGGAGTCATGGAAACAATGACTCGCTCTCTCTCTCTCGCGCTCTCTCGCTCAGGCTTGGTTTATTAAAGCCCTGCAGATGTAATGACAGCACAGGCGGTATGTGAGAGTGTTTATGACAGGCTAACGCTGTGGGATGTAATTAACCTCTGGACCGCTCTGGGAGAGAGGGAGTAAAGGAAAAGTAATATTGAGAAACAAAGAGAAGATGGGAGATGGATGAGAGAGACAGAGATGAAAGGGTGAGAGGAAGGATGTTGGTGATGTCAGGACTTTTCCCTTTTCTCTCTCCCTTTTCAGGTTTATGACCTTCCATACATTCCTTTCTCTTCCTCCCTCTAACCATCCTACAGAATGCACAATTAGAAAACCCTTTGTTAGCACAGAGAACGTATGGTTGGGGCAATGGACAATATTTTCCTTTCTCTTCCAGGTGAAAATGTCTGATGGTATTTAAAGAATATTATGTCCAATCAGTTGTTGTTGTTTAAAATATTAGACCTAGTGACAGGATGACTTATTCCAT